>BQNB010020523.1:0-10000 GCA_026074375.1 Tanacetum coccineum
ATATTTTAATTTCGAAAAAAAAAAAATTTTGAAAAAAAAATTTTAAAAAATTTATCCAAATTTTTTAAAAAAAAAATTTAATTTCGAAAAAAATTTTAATTTCGAAAAAAAAATTAATTTTGAAAAAAAAAATTTTAAAAATTTTAACCAAAATATATTTTTTTAAAATTTTTATATTTTTTTAAAAAAATTTTAATTTCGAAAAAAAAATAATTTTGAAAAAAAATTTAACCAAAATTTTTAAAAAAAAAATTTAATTTCGAAAAAAAATTTAAGAGTTAAGTACATTTTTGGTCCATGTGGTTTGGTGCATTTTCTCACTTTTGGTCCAAAAATAAAAAAAAAGTTTGGTTTTGGTCCAAAACACATAGGTTCGGTCCACTTTTGGTCCAAAAGACATAGTTTCGTTACACTTTTGGTCCAAAAGACATAGTTTCGGTTCACTTTTAGTCCAAATTCACGGGATTGGACTAAAAGTGGACAGAAACTATGTTTTTGGACCAAAAGTGAATTTTTTTGAATTTTGAACCAAAAGTGAACTCGCATCAAACCACAAGGACCAAAAATATACTTAACTCTAATTTTTATACAAGTGTTAATTTATATAGATGAATTTTAGTGTTACACTCAGAAGGCGAGTCTAATTGGCCCTTTAGGAAGAACATGCACATCTATAACATCCTTCACATTGGATGTACTGTCAAAATTAGTTTACGGTCACTCTTTACAGTGTACACTCACAAATGTTTCCCGATAGCATAATGAATGTTCAAGTGTGGGTTAAAATTGTGTATAAAAACGTGTGTATAAAAACGTGTATAAAAATATGTGTATAAAAACGTGTATAATTTTTTTATATAAAAACGTGTATAAAAATGTGTGTATAAAAACGGTTTATTCAAAAATGTGTTTATAAAAAAAACGTGTATAAATTTTAAATGAGGTGTGTTTAAAAATTGTTCAAATTGATTATAAAGAAGATGAGCTAATTGCACACTTGGTGGAATTATTCTTTTTCGTAAAATATAAAGAAAAAGAAAGGGTTAATTGCTTAAAAATATATCTAACTTGTCACTTTTTTATTGTGTGTAGCCATCTTTTTTTCTTCTTGTATCACTAAACTTTCAAATTTCGATTTTTCTATGTATCGGTGACGTGCTAGACCTGGTAGTCTACGTTAGTTGCCGGTTTAATTAAAGACCGTTATTGTTTATATTGTAACCTTAGTCCTGGTGTTATATCGACTGCTTGTAATTATTTTTAAAAGTTTACACGTTTTTGACATGGTTTTCTACATGGTATTATGCACACATTTTAATACACGTATTATACATGTTTTTCTACAAGGTTTTATACACGGTTATATACACACATTTTTATATATGTTTTTATACACGTTCTTATACATGTTTTTATACACACGTTTGTATATACACATTTTTATACACACGTTTTTATACACTCATTTTTATACACGTTTTAATACACGTTTTTATACAAGTTTTTATATACGTTTTTAGACACACATTTTATACACGTTTTTATACACATATTTTTATACACACATTTCTAAACACATTTTTATACGCACATTTATATACACACTTTTTACACATGTTTTTATACACAAATTTCTAAAAAAGGGAAAGAGATGTCGTAATCCTTATGAATATGGAATGGTCGAATGAAGGGTTAAAAAGGGGGAATAAACACGGGTCAAAATAAGCGGGTGAATACCCGGCCAAATACCCAGCTAAAGTACATTATCTAAAAAAGAAAAAAAATACATTGAAAAAACCGGTTGTTAACAGGTTTGTAAGTGTATAAGGATATGTTCGTGGGTTGAGTATGCAAAATGAGCTTGGGAAAAAAGTACATATCATAAATAGTGTTTACCCTGTATAAAACGTGTATAAAAATGTTGTATAAAAATGTGTATAAAAACGTGTATAAATATGTGTGTATTTAAAAAAATCTATGTATAAAAAGCTGATAAAAGTTTGTTGCATCTTGCCGGCTCACAACCGATGTTGCAGCCTTCTAAAAGGTCAAGGATTTACTTTGTTAAAAATATAATTATCATAAGTGTGATATATGTGATTTAATAAATATAGGGAAAATCTCTTTTCCTTAAATTCAAATATGCTTTTGAACTAAGACTAATTCGTTTTAAGATTGTGGTTTTTCCAAAATGAATTATTTTATTAACGGAAAGCCTAAGAATTTTTGAAACCGAAGGTCCGTAAGTTCCGATACTATTCTCTGAGGGGTGTCAAAAGCCTGGTCACCTAAGCCAGTCTCGGCTGGGATGTGCCGAGAAGAAAGTCACTACATGGAATGATCTCGCCTTCAAAAATCATAATTCTTGGGTGGAATGTAAAGTAATAGAAATATTGCAATTTTCTTAAAAAGGTTGATCCATGGTTGAAATTCGAAATAAGCACACTAACATGATATGAAATAATTGTCGGGAGTGAAAAGTTTACAAGGTACAAGTATGAGTAGTGTTAGCATATTAGCTCATATTTAACGGTGATTTCGTTTTTAAGCTTGGTTTGGTATGAGTGAAAAGTCGGGGACGATGAATTTATCCTTATTGGGCATTTTAGGATTGAAATACATCTTGTTCTGTGACCCTAAAGTTATAAAAATAATGAAAGTCAAATATGTTAGTTAGTTGCTTGAAATGAAAAGTACAAAAAAATAAGAAAAAGGAAAAATACAAAAATATGTGTGGTAAAAACGAGGCTTTTCAAAGCTATTGATTCTTTGATTCCCCTCGATGAACACTTAGCTACTTTTCGAGGTAATTAGTCGAGGGGGATTGAGGTTCTTAGTTTTCTTAAGTGTTTACTTATGGCATTGCGTGAGGACACGACAATATCTTATTATGGGGGATTTTTGTATGTGCTTAATTACACATACCTTTTGCCTATAAAAACGTGCCTAAAATGACCAAAATATACCAAAAATGCATTGTATTTATGTGTTTTGTGATTTATGATTGTGCAGGTAACGGATATTTACTAAAGGACAAACTCAAGCCAAAATGGACAAAACCGAGCACGGGAATGGAAAGGTCATGAAAAGTCAAGTCAAAGTCAGCAAAAGTCAAAATCAAAGTGAACACCGATAAAGCCAAAAGTCAAACACGGAGCCGTAAACGAAGAAATACTTAATGGGCCCACCCGCACCCGTCTAATGGGCCGGATTAACCCACTAAGCTATTTATACAAAGCAAAAAGCTCAAACCTTATAACCTTATACAACCTGAGGGGCCATTTCTGCCAACCCACAAACTTATTTCACCACAAGGACTGTAGTTGTAACACAACAATACAACTTCAGGGACTGAAGTTGTAAAATCCCCAAACATCTACACCACAAGGACTAGTTGTGCAATATGCTTATACAAGATGAATGGCCATTCCTGCCAATCTCCAAAACTTCAAAGCTAAAACAGTTTTCCCGCCAACACTGTACATCCCTTTCACACCCACTGCGTGTTCTACCCTACACCCCAAAAAACCTGTTACCCTGCTCCCCAAAACAAATATGTCACCATCCCATCAAAATGCTACCTTGGCGATCCTAAGCTTTCCTATTTGTCCAAGGTAGAAGACAAAAATGGAAGGTTGAGATGATACTACTTGGTGAACACTCAAAATGAAGGGCTGAGATTGATTTATGACTCACTCACTCAACAAACACACCTCAGTTTACACTCACAGAAGAAGCACATATGTGAAGACCCAAGACCTAGACTTCTTATATAAATAGGATTCTTGTAAACCTTTGGGCACGATGTAGTTTTAATCTAGTTTTTAGTTTTCAGCTTATATTTAATGTTTTTAAGTTTAATGTACGTTTTTTAAAAGCCTTGTACTGATTTTAAGTTTAATGAAAAAGTTAAGTTTATGTTAAATCTGTTTTTAAGTTAAATGCATTTTACTCATAGAAACTAGAGCTCTCCATTGAGAGTCTAGATTGTTAGATAGCTTGGACGGACCTGATTGAGAGTCGTTAGTACACCATAGTTAGATTGGTGTAGCCCCAATTATAGTTGGGGGTAATAGGGAAACGTTCAATATAAGAAACTTGTGATGAACTTTGATTGTGTTCTTTATTATTCCGCATGCGTTTTTGTTACCAATCATTGTATTGGTATCTAGGATATATAAGATCTAATTAATCTTGAGCTATAAAACGGTCATATCTAATTGGTATCAGGCCTGGGTTGGGGGGGGGCCCTCTGATGTCTAGGATTAAAACAAGGTGTTGTTGGCGATTCACAAAAGGTTTAAAGGTTTGAAGTAGTTCTATTTGATTTCTTGATGATTTGGTAAACACTAGGGTTTATTGAAAACCCTTTATTTGGTGATTTCAATCCGCGCTTTAATTTGATAAAAAGGTATTTATTCAACAGTATGTGTTTATTTTGAATGGAATAGTAGTTACAAAAGAAGGTTAGCTATTGTTTAGACTTAAAAAGAAGGTTAGTGCTGCCTTTGATATTAATACTGTTGAAGAAGTATATATAGTGCTGCCTGTACGTTTTAATAGTGTTAAAAAAAGGAAGTGCAATATTTGCTCGGACACTTTTAAAATACGATTAATGTTGTCATTAAAGAAGTTTGGATGTTTGTGAAGGTAGACTTCATATTTAGGTGGTTTCTGGTTCGTGTTTGGAGTTTATGGTGGACGTGAAAACAAAAAAAACAACAGCAGACAAAGATTAGCGTTTTTGTTCATTGGACTTTTGAAGGTTTATGTTTACTCTTATGATATATGGGTTTATTTTATACATGCATGATTCAAGCCATATTTGACAGCAAAGGATGTACTGTAGAGATTATATATATATATATATATTATATATATATATAATTTTATATATATATAAATATATAGTAGATATTATATATTATATTATAGAGGTATGTATATAGTTTCCAAAATAAGAGTTATTAAGAAAGAGTTGATTTAGCTATAAAGTTGAAAGATATGGAAGTATTGCGTATGTGATTGCATAATGTTTGTGCGTTATACAAGCTTGCGTTACTATTGTTAACACAGTAAATCATGAGTTACATGTGAGTATTGTCAAATGTTCATACTATTTCGTGATGTATCTGATGACAAAACTTGAGCAGCAAGAATATAGGGATATGACTTTTTATAATGTTTGTTTATAAAACTGCTTTAGGCCATGTGTGTTGGTTTCCGCTATTTTTGTTGTTTATACTATTCACACATAAATAACATACAAAAGATAGTACTGTTTTCAGTGTTGTTTGGGCCCAAGAGAAGATTATTGCTGCTATTACTCGAATGCAGCCTAGTTCACGACTAATTGGACAAGGGAAATTTATTTGTGCTCTTGTTTCAATTCATGTTGCTCAAGTAAATAGATATCTTAGTGGCCGTTGAGCACGATTTGTGTGTGTTAAGGATGAATCAGTGACAGTAGATGTGGTCAACAAATGGCAATGAGAGGAAGGAGGTCATATGATTCTGTGACAGTTTAGTGACCAGGCTTATTGAAGAAAAAAGCGTTGCTAATTGGTTTGGATGTTAATACTGCTAGGGTTTTTCAAATTAGTACTGCTGGGTTTGATTGTTAGTACTGCCAGAGTACTTTGTACTGCTAGCTTTGTTCGACATTGGACAACAGACGTGTTTGGTTTTTTGGATGGTTTTGGATCTCGGATGGAATTGTTTCTAACAATAGTTTATTAGTTTATTATTATTGATTTTATGGCTCGTTTTGGTGACTTATTGAAGACGTGATTACGAAGACGATTGATTATCACTTATTTGTTGTTGTAGTTGAGTTTCACAGGTGCGTGTCTTATCATATCTTAAAGTTGTGGTTGGCTTTTGAGATAACTTGTTCGTGCTTAAATGGTGTGACGAAGACTTGTCAAAATCTAGCAAATGTGTGTGATTTTTCTTATGGTGCTTAATGCTCACATTTTCTATCACTTAGTATGTGTCTCATAGAAGATGAGGATTTTGTCAAGAGGTTGCGGTCTACTTATATTTCACAGATTTATTTATAAGTTTGACGTCACGTGGATAGTGCAAGACATAAGACACAAGTTTGGGAGATTCTACTTCTTCATCAAATTCGTTATACTTAGTTTTCTTCATCAGTGATCATTACATAGAGCCTACAGAGTTCGAGATTCAAGAGATAGATGGTTAACATATGGGTTTTAGGGAAAGCTTAATGTTAAAATGTTGAACCATTTACATGCGTCATTGAGGTAAAGGTTGTTACTACTGCTGATCATTATTACTACTGCTAGTTTATATTTCTACTACTCGGATTCATTTTTTTATTTTGTGTAATGGTGGGAAATTTAAGTATTGGAAGGCTGGATTAGTAGTTGTAGTATATGATTTGTAGTTGTTATGATCCAAGTTGCATATCTATAGAAGACCCCTATTGAATTATGACAAAAAGGGTAAGAAAGCGTTAACAGGTACATTTGGCAACTTATAGATCCTTGGTGTGGCATGGTACAAAGGAAATCTACTTAAGGGGAAGTTTTGTTTCATTCAGGGAGATGATTACATCTCAACTTCAGGGGAAGCTTTGGCTTTATGATGAAGTTCGTACACGACTTTATTTGTTTTGTCATCATCAAATAGGGGAAGATTGTTGGGATTCTAGATTTGATGAGACAAAATAAATAAAAGAATGAAATATAAGGACTAAATCTAGCAGATTGTAATTCTACAAGCTGGTGGAGAATTATGGAAGATTTGGTCAAAGATATCAAAAGATGAAGATCTCCTTAAGAAGATAAAGATAACAAAAGATATTTCTTAATGTTTAAAAGATTTACTTGTTTATATCTTTATGTTAACTTCCTTTGTAAATCATGATCTCTCTATATAAAGAGATCACCACATAGTTTTAGTATCCAGAAACATAGAGCTCTCCCAATGAGAGTCTAGAAAAACGTGTGTATATGTACATGTTTAGTTAGTAGTTAGATTAATAGTTAGTTAGTTAGTAGCTCCAATGTATAGAATTAGGCAAGGTAGAAACGTTTAATGATAAAACCTTGTTTGATAATACACTGTTCTTTATTATTCCGCTGCATATTTATATTATCTGTAAAACATATCCTAGATAGTCTAAAACGATCTTCACATACAAACTCAGAATTAGGGTTTGAAAGTGTGGAACTTGTGGGATACGATAGTCATACTTAGGGTTTGAGTTTTATCAGGTTTTAGGTCGATTTTAGGGTTTAAAAACCCTCTTGTATCAACCTTTAACTCCATGTTTTAATCAAGTGAAGTTTTGTATCCTTTAACCTTTCAATATGTCTATGTGTAATATGATTAATTGTTGTTCTTTACTTCCTTCTAGCATGCTAGGTTAGATCTTATAGTGTTTGCTTATGATTGCATGAAAGTTAGTTTGTGAATCCTTTTAATATTGCTTCTTGTTGATGAGTGTGCGCGTTAGGCTGTAGAAAACTAGCTTCTTAATTGCTTGCGAAGACGTCTAGGGAAATGTGATTGTGTAGAAAGGATACCATCGGTAACAGCTTTCATACTACCTTACCCATATGTGGTTGATCACCTTTTAAGTGTTTTAATGCATGTAATGTACTCTTAGGGGCCTTGTAACAGTCTTCATACTACCTTACTTGTGCGTTGTCTTAACGGAATATTACATAGACGACGGTTTCGTGTAATTCGTTTATGAATTAGGAAATACTTACACACTACATCACAAGAGTGATAAAGTAACAGGATTAGGAGGATCAAACTAAGGAGTAATGCATGATTAAGTAAACACGTTTGTTTAACCTATACGAGTTTCCACCAAAGTAGTTTAGATTTAATTTCAGTTATTAGTTTAATTAGCTTAAAACCAAAACCCCCTTTTAAACCAAAGATTTTAATTGCTTTCTTAAAAATATAAAAATACAAAAATAATCTTCTTTCAACCCTTAGACCTTAGTTACATTTAGTTCGAACCTTCCCAACCTGTTCCCCTAGAGAACGATAACAACCCCCGAGTCTTACCTATACTATACTACAACGGTTAGGTACACTGCCTATGGAGTTACCTATACTACACTACAACGGTTAGGTACACTGCCTAAGGAGTCGTAATACCTAGTGTGTTACAACGACCGCACTTCAATTGTTGCTCAAATTATTAATATGAATAAAAATAATCTTACATTATATATAAGTAGATATATGAATGATGACTCACCAACTTTAATGCCACATCATCAGTAAACAACGCCACATCACCCACATTTTAATCCACCTCACCGCCTGTGAATTCCACATACGCAACTTTTATTCCACCTAGACACCTCACCTACATTTTAAGAAGCCACCTAGGCATGATTAAATCCACTTATGCTTGCACATAATGCCACATCTGCAACTTAACTATGCATGTAGTAGCTAATTCGAGAATATCTATTAAAAATAAGCCAAGTATGAGATTCGAACCTCAGATGTTTTCCACAAATAACAAACACATCAACCACTAGAGCACATGAGTGTTTATGATAAAACTCTCCAAATCAAGATATACATGCTTAAAAAAAGTATGCTACGAGTTTAAATGAATTGACTGATTTCCAATTAACCTACGACTTTGGAATGCTAACATAACTAACAATGGCATGTTTACAGCGATTTTAAAATCTCCTTCATTTACAGCTTGCAAATTTCATTCAAAATATCATTTAAAACAAAAGCTCGGATTTCAAAAAATCAAAAACCCCAAATCATGAATCTATCATATAACCCTAATCCTCTAATCGATCTATTCGAACCATCTAGATTCATGAATTATGATCTCATATGATTTTGACCAGGTAATCAATTGTCTATTGTTGTTTCCAAGTTATAGTGATTTCTATCTATATTATTGTTTTACGGATTAATCAAAGTGTTTTCCTAATTTTGTTTTAAAGGTTATTTATATTAGAAACTACAAAGTAACAAAAGAGGTATAATGATTTATGGGTTTATAATAGTCCACTCTAAAGAAAGTATATTTTTGATTAGCTCACGCACATAAACCACACACAAAATCAGTCGAGGAGGTTTCATTAGGATTAATAAAAAAATACACATTCAAACGCACACCAATGATTTCACGCTTCATACCATGAAGGTAAGATTTGAGTGCATATTTAATTTGATTTGAAAAGTGAAGATAATTGTTTAAGTTGTGGTGTTGTACTTATGTTTTGAAAGCCTTACTATGCGGATAGTTAACTTCGATATGTTAAGGAGGATATTAGTATACATTCATATCAAATTGTCGATGAAATGCATTATTAAAGAAAAAATTGGTTTAATGTATAAATATTTTGTTATTGCTATTGTTTTTAAGATTCGGGATCAAATATGAATAAATGTTTAGTTATCGTTTTCAGATTTGTAAGCTATTTGGTTTTATGTACAGGTGGAAAATAAAGTGTTAGAGGGTGACTAACCAGGTGAAAGATCACATTAGTTAAGCAAGTACTTTGAGGTAACAACATTCTACAAAAATGATTTAATAAAAATTAATGGAAGCTGTCACCTGAATACATTTATCTTTTTTCTGTGTGTAGAGTATAAATGAAATTACAAAGATGCCCAATGAGTATAATGTTGCTAATTGGATGCTTGAATAGACTAGGCCTGCTACTAAAGAAAGAATTGGACAAGACTTTGCAGTGGTTTATAAGAACTGTAAGCAATATTGGTAACCTCCTACAATATATTTCGAACGACTCCTTTATACAACAGAATGATAATTATATACTTATATAATATATTCAAAGTTATTGAAGCTGTGATTCAGCAAATGAGTACTCTAGAGCCTGACTTTGATCTTTACACTTCTCTACCACTTACTCTCAAAATACCCACTTGACCTGTGGTAATAAGTACAATGTTTTTATTTACCACATCTACATAACCTACCATATTCTATTTGCATGAATTCACCAACATT
>BQNB010020523.1:12500-65357 GCA_026074375.1 Tanacetum coccineum
CAACGACTTGCATTAGATGCATTTCTATTCATTTAGATGCACCATTTTGAGTTTTGGAAGTTAATTTGATGTGTGGATGGTGAAAATTGATTTTCATTATTTTGGCACATGTAGAGGAACAAAAAACAAGAGAAATCATGAAATGCATCTAATATACGTATATGCATGTAATTAAAAGCTAGAAAACACATTATGATACATTATAATGCATCTAAGATTATTGAGATGCATCTAATTTAAGTTGGTGCATCTCAAAGATGCGGTTATAGTTACTTCTTATCCTTTTTATTTTAAGAAAACTTCTTATTTGATCCTAACTATATATAGTTAGGATCAAATGAGAAGTTTTACTAAAATAAGAAGGATAAGAAGTAACTATAACCGTATATCCGAGATGCACCGACTTAAATTAGATGCATCTCTATAATCTTAAATGCATCGTAATGTGTTTTTAGCTTTTAATTAGATGCATATACGTATATTAGATGCATTTCATGATTGCTCTTGTTTTTTGTTCTTCTATTTGTGCCAAAATTATGAAAATCAATTTGCACCATCTACACATCAAATTAACTTTCGAAACTCATAATGGTGCATCTAAATAGATAAAAATGCATCTAATGAAAGTAGCTTGCATCTCCAATGTGTGGTTTTAGTCACTTCTCACCACTTCTTATTTTATTTACTTCTTACTAGCTCCTACTTATATATTTATACTTTAATATTTATATATATATATATATATATATATATATTTATATAAATATATAATATATATATTATTTTTGGGAATTTAAGGTCTTTACAATTAACACTGTCAAGGTCAAAGACTTAGTATGCTGCTCATGATTACAAACCTGTCTAGAGTACTAACTAAGTTAGTAGGGGATAGTAAAGGTCTTTACACTTAGTATGCCAAGTCAAAGACTTAGTACATATGCTCAAAAAACGGGGGGATTTATGACACAAACCCAATTGTCAGTACTAACTTGTTAGTATGCTGAAATTGTTAGTACTGCCAGTTACTAAACTTAACAACTGTGAAGGAGTTAAGACTGTGCATTTGAAGACTTAAAGAATTATCGCTCATGAGTTAAAGGACATGTGAAGAGATATGTATTGACTTATTTAGTGTATATTATATTCTAGTTAGAAAGATATGCATATAAGATTAGAATTATAAAAGTTTGTAAGTTATCTTGTAAAGGAACTCCTTGGTGTAGTAACAGGTGAGTCATAAGGTTATGATGTTAAATGTGATTATAGAGTTGCATGCATTAAGATTCAATGTTTGTAAACCCTTGGGTAAGTATAGACAGAGTACTGTATTATTGATTAAAATAATATTGAAGCTTTTTGTTACATCTTTGTTCAATCATATTTACTGTTACATTCATAGTTCTTCTAAAGTATTTAAAGAGTAGATTTCGCATACTCTTTAATATATACATAAAGTTTATACCATTGTTATTTTGGATTTATCCAAGGTAACATACTCTTTACAAGCTAAAGAATCAATCATAGTTTAGGATCAACAAGTGGTATCAGAGCTTGTGTTCTAAAACTTTGATCAGAAGAAACTAACAAGAAGATCTCTTTATCACAGAAAGATATGGATCTAGAAACTGCCCAAATAATTACTATGCAAAGTTGCCCCTTCCAATACAGGGTGAATATAGATATGTGGAGAGGAATTGAGCAAATACTTTAAGTACATCGACTATGCTCATATAGGTTGTCATAGAGAATGGAAACTAATTCAAAACAGGCTCCAAAACAACAACAAATGTTTGAAGGTAACTCAATTACACTAATACCTGTATTGATGATGAAAAGACTCAAAAGAGGAATGATGTAAAAGGCAAGATGTATAGTTACTAATGGCACTTACCAATAAACATCTTACTGACTTTTAATCAGTACATGGATGCCAAGACTTTGTTTGACTGCTATACAAACAAGATTTTGTCGTTAATGTTGCCACAAAGAAGACAGAAGACATCTTTTCGAAGCAAATGTTATGAGAAATTTAGTGCTCTATGCACGAGGTCTCTTGATCTATCTTTTAATAGGCTTAGAAGATTGTAAGTCAGTGGCTATTCTTGATGAACATATTTACACAAGAAGATTATTTGAAATTTTTGAGAAGTCTGCCTTTGAATGGAATACTCATGTTATGGTCTGGAGGAATAAACCTGATCTAGCACAATGGCTTTGATGATTCTCAACAGTGTCAAGATTTGTTGAACAAGAGGTTAAAGGAACTGCAAGCTCAAGTTCTCAAAACTTGGCTTTTGTGTCATCTACTAGCAGTACTAATGAAGTTGATACTGTGTATGGAGTTAGTACTGCTAATACTCAAGTTAGCACTATTAGTACTCAAGTTAGTACTGCTAACTTAAGTGATGATACTATTTATGCATTTTTGGTCCCAGTCAAGCAAACGGATCAATCTTTTACATGAGGGACACTTAAAAAAAAATTATGAAGATGACTTAGAAGAGCTGGATTTGACAAAGTGGCTGTTTGCTTTGCTGAGCATTGTGGACAAGAAAGTTTTACAAGAAAAACTGGTGAAAGATTTACTATCAATGAGAGTGACACAACTGGATATGACAAGTCCAAGGTGGAGTGTTTTAATGTCCAAGTTGTAGAGACTTTGCCAAGGGAATGCAGAGACCTGTATTAAGATACAGAGAAGGAATCAAGACAGCTAAGAAGGACTATAATATGGAAGAAATTTCTTCCAAAGGCCATTTTGGATATTGATGGAGCGGATTTTGACTGAGAGCTTATATGGCAGATGAAGAAAGTCCTTACAGATATGGCTCTTATTAGCTTTTTAGAATCTGAGGTCATATGATAAAACTAGTTTCAAAAACTGTCTTAATAAGCTTGAACTCTGAAAAATCAACATTGATGATTTTAAGAATGAGTTTAAACAAATCTGAGTTTATATAGCTACTTATAAACGAGGGTTAGCATTTGTATAGAAAACTTGTCTTTTACAAAAAGATTGGGTTCTATTTTAGTGAGCAACTTGTTGTTCTAAAAAGAATATAGCATATAAAGGACTCGGAAATTAGTTGCTTAAAGTGAGTTAGAAAAGTTAAGCAAGAAAAAGAAGCAATCAACTTAAGATTGAAAAATTTTAATAATGCTTCTAAGAGCCTAGACAAATTAATAGGGAGTCAGATACCTGATAAAAGTAGAAAGGGTTTAGGGTTTATAAGCTATAATGCTGTTCCACCTCCTCCTACAGGATTATTTTACCCCCAATCTTGATTGTCTAACTTAGTTTAGAGGAAGTTTAGCAGCTGAGTTTGAAGGTTATGGACTAAGAGCTAGGTAGAGTGTTAGTGAAGATACCTTATAATGACGTTAGGGAATCTTTGAGGCTATTGGTTGAGGATTGGTGTTAAATGATAAGTTAGAGGAAGAAACTATTTTTCTTTCTATTCCTAAGATAAATTTTGTCTAGACCTCACAAACAGAAAAACAGTTAGGAAACAGATAAGTATGTTAAATGTTACAGGTAACAAACTCCTAGGGGAAATCAAAGAAACTAGAATAATCAAAAGTCCCAACAACTAGGAAGTGACTTTGTGATGTATAATAAAGCTTGTTTTGTCTGTGGAAGTTTTGACCATGTGTAGGCTAACTAAAATTACCATCAAAGAGAAAGGATGGTATCTAGGAATAATTATACAAGGGTGAATTACAATTATTATGCAAAAAAGACGCACCCTAGTGCTCACAGGAACATAGTTCCAAGAGCAGTTTTAATGAAAACTGGCCTAAGACCACTTAATACTGCTAGGCCTGTTAATACTGCTCATCCCAAAACTACAGTTTATAGTGCTAGACCAATGTCATGTTTTTCTAAATCAGCACAATCAACTGTAAAGAGGCCCTATCAAATGAGAACAACATTAACTAACAAAAATTTTTGTCAAAAAGTTAATACTGCTAAGGGAAAAGTTAATACTTCTAGGCCAAAAGTAGTTAATATTGTTAGGCCAAATACAGCAGTAGTTAATGCTGTTAGGGCAAATCAAGTTAATGCTATTAAGGCCTCGGCATGTTGGGTTTGTAGACCTACCAAACTTAACAGTGCATCAATTATTTTCAAGAGACATAATTATGTTGATGCACGAGGCAGATCCAAGTCAGTGATGGCTTGGGTCCCCAAAAGAAACTAATTTCCTTATTTTTATGTGCAGGGTCATCCACAAAAAGAAGATCAAGGCTATGTTGACAGTGGATGCTCAAGGCACATGACAGGCAACATGTCCTATCTCTCCGACTTTAAAGAATTTGATGGAGGATATGCTACATTTGGGGGAGGAGGCAAATGAGGAAGAATTACTAGTAAAGGAACTCTTAAAACTGGTAAACTTAATTTTAAAGATATGTACCTTGTCAAGGAATTACAGTTTAACCTTTTTAGTGTTTCACAGATGTGTGACAAAAAGATTAGTGTTCTTTTTACTGACACTGGATGTTTTGTTTTGTCTCCTGACATTAAGTTAGCTGATAAAAGTCAGGTTTTACTTAAAGTTCCTAGAAAGAACAATATGTACAGTGTTGATATGAAGAATATTATTCCTAAAGAGAGTTTAACTTGTCTTGTTGCAAAGGCCACACTTGATGAATCAATGCTATGGCATAGGAGGCTAGGTCATGTAAATTTTAAAACTATTAATAAACTTGTTAAGGATAACCTTGTGAAAGGTTTACCTATAAAATGTTTTGAAAATGACCAAACTTGTGTTGCTTGCCATAAGGGAAAACAATACAAAGCCTCTTGTAAGTTTAAAATTCAGAACTCTATTACTTAGCCTTTATTCATGTCGCATATGGACTTGTTTGGTCCAACTTTTGTGAGCAGCTTAATGAATAAGAAATATTGTCTAGTTGTCACTGATGATTATAGCATATTTACTTGAGCTTTCTTTTTAGCATCTAAGGATGAAACTAGTGGCATTCTTAAGAGCTTTATAACTCAGATAGAAAATCTAATTGATAAGAAAGTAAAGGTAATCAGATGTGACAATGGAACAGAGTTTAAAAATAAAGTTATGAGTGAGTTTTGTGAAAAGAAAGGCATTAAGAGGGAATTTAGTATAGCTAGAACTCCTCAGCAAAATGGCATTGCTAAGAGAAGAAATAGGACACTAATTGAGGTTGCTATAACCATGTTAGCTGACTCTAAGTTACCTACTACATTTTGGGCTGAAGCAGTTAATACTGCTTGTTATGTGCAGAATAGGGTATTGGTAGGCAAGCCTTATAACAAGACCCCTTATGAACTCTTTAGAGGTAGAACACCTTCTCTAAGCTTCATGAAACCATTTGGGTGTCATATTACCATTCTTAATACTTTAGATCATTTAGGCAAGTTTGATGTAAAGTTTGATGATGGATTCTTTGTTGGATACTCATTGAATAGTAAGGCTTTTAGAGTATACAACATTAGAACTAGGAAAGTAGAAGAAAACTTGCATGTTAGGTTCTTGGAGGATAAGCCTATTATTGCAGGTGATGGACCAAAGTAGCTGTTTGACATTGATGTTCTAACAAAATCAATGAATTATGTGTCAGTTGTTGCCGGTACAAACTCTAACGATTTTGTAGGTACAAAAGAAAGTATTGGTGCATGTCATTCTAGTGAGGAGACAGGATCTAGCCAATACTACATTTTGATGCCACTATGGAAAGATGGTTCACTATTTGATTCTTCTTCAAAGGATGCTAGCAATGATGAACCACAACCTTCTAATGATGCTGAAAAGAAGGATGATGAAGGTGGAATTGATGATCAAGAAATGACTAAAAATAGTGCTCAAGATATTAATACTGCTGGGCCAAGTATTAATACTGCAAGTATAAATTTTAATACTGGTAGTCTAAATATTAATACTGTTAGTCCAACAGTTCCTACTGCTCCACTTGAATCCACATATGTTGATTTCTTTGGTGATGAATCAGAATTGGACTTGAGCAACATTGCTACCACATATCCAGTTCCTACTACTCCAAATACAAGAATCCATAAAGATCATTCACTTGATCATATGATTGGTAATGTGCAGTTTGGTGTATAAACAAGGAGAATGATAAATGAACAAGGGTTTATTAGTGCTGTTTATAAAGGAAAAACTCATGAAGACCTTTATACTTGTCTATTTGCCTATGCAATTCAAATTACAACAAGTTTGGACATTGGTGGATTTACCGTATGGCAAGAGGGTCATTGGAACAAAATGGGTGTACATAAACAAGAAAGATGAGAGAGGTATTGTGATTAGAAACAAGGTAAGACTGGTTGCACAGGGTTACACTCAAGAAAAAGGAATAGATTATGATGAGGTTTTTGCTCTAGTTGCTAAGATTGAAGCAATTAGGCTGTTCTTAGCCTAGGCCTCATTCAAAGATTTTGTTGTGTACCAGATGGATGTAAAGAGTGCATTTCATTATAGTAAAATTGAAAAAGAAGTTTATTTCGGTCAAGCTCTAGGATTTGAAGATCCAGAGTTTCCTGACAAAGTTTATAAGGTAGAAAAAGCATTATATGGTCTACATCAAGCTCCTAGAGCTTGGTATGAGACTCTATCTACCTATTTATTGGACAATGGATTTAAGAGAGGTCAAATTGATAAGAATTTGTTTATTAAAAGAATCAAAAGTGATATTTTACTAGTTCAAGTATATGTTGATGATATCATTTTTGGATCTACTAAGAAGGAGTTATGCAATGATTTTGAAAAGTTGATACACAAGAAATTCTAGATGAGTTCTATGGGTGAACTCACTTTTTTCTTAGGACTTTAAGTGACACAGAAAGATGATGGGGTTTTCTTTAGCCAAAACAAGTATGTGGAGGAAATTTTGAAGAAGTTTGGTTTTTCAACTGTGAAGACAGCAAGTACTCCTATGGAGACCTCCAAGCCATTGCTCAAGGATGCAAAAGCTGAAGATGTTGATGTTCACTTATATAGATCAATGATTGGATCATTGATGTATCTAACAGCTTCTAGGCCTGATATAATGTTTGTTGTATGTGCTTGTGCAAGATTTCAAGTCACACCTAAAGTTTCACATCTTCATGCTGTGAAAAGAATCTTTAGATACTTGAAAGGTCAACCTAAATTGGGCCTTTGGTATCCTAAGGACTCACCATTTAACTTGGAAGCATATACTGACAGTGACTATGCTGGTGCTAGTTTAGACAGGAAATCCACAACAGGAGGTTGTCAATTTCTTGGAAGAAGATTGATTTCATGGCAATGCAAGAAGCAAACCATAGTTGCCAACTCTACTACTAAAGCAGAGTATGTAGCTGCTGCTAGTTGTTATGGACAAGTACTCTGGATTCAAAATCAAATGCTGGATTATGGATACAACTTCATGAATACCAAGATTTTCATTGATAATGAAAGTACCATCTGCATAGTTAAGAATCCAGTGTTTCACTCAAAGACTAAGCACATTGAGATTAGACATCACTTTATCAGGGATTCAAATGAGAAGAAGCTTATTCAAATGATTAAGATTCATACTGGTCACAATGTTGCTGATTTACTCACAAAAGCTTTTGATGTTGGAAGATTTCAATATCTGACTGCAAGTATTGGAATGCTTAACCTCTAAAGCATTGATTGAGGGGAGGTTAATATGCAGCAGAAATAATGCTTGAACTGGAATGGCACATCAGCTAATGATGAAATTCAAGTTAGTACTATTGGCATACCTTAATACTGGTAAGTATACTTTCTATTGTTGTTATAATTACTACTGTGAGAATTGAGAGAAAATAAAAACAGACAGAGAGAAAATGTGAGCTTAAAAGAATAGAGAGATATGTGAAGCAAATACAGATAGAGAGAAAGTGTAAGCTCAAAAGAATAGAGAGATGTGTGAAGCAAAAACAGACAAAGTGTTTCAGTGAGCAAAAGAATTAAGAGATACAGTGAGCTTAAAAATAGAAAGAGAGCTTGTGAGAATCAACATTGATGATGGAAATGCCTTTTGGAACATAATTGAGGTTAAAACTGGTACCTCAAAAGTTAATACTGCTAGGCTAAACTTAGTACTGTTGGGCATTACTTAGTACTGTTAGTCTAAACTTAGTACTGCTGGGCATTACTAGTACTGTTAGGCTAAACTTGGTACTGCCAGGCAACCGTTAGTATTGTTTAGGGCATAACAGATTTTTGGCAATTAAATATAGCCGTTGAGATATTTCTGCCAAATATTTCGCTTATAAGGGTCTATAATTTGGATAATTCTTGATCTTTCTTCCACTTATAAGCTTTCTTCAAGATAAAGAATCTATTTTATTCAGTTGGTCCAATCAAAACCCTTAAGCGTTGTCTATAAAATCTCAATTAACTTTGCCAAACTCTCATACTCTCATTAACGAACATTCACCCAGAACCCTTATCATAACTCAATCACTAATGGCGAATTCGGAATTCTACTACAAACACAACATGGTTGCTTATCTAAAGAAACCAACTAGGAGTGAAGGATTTTAAGAGATAGTAGATTTTCTCAATGGTAGTTATATAAGGTATGCTCTTACTAAGAATCCTACTATCTATGTTTCTCTCATCGAAAAGTTTTGGCAAATTGCTACTGTCAGATTAGTTAATAATGGAGAGCAAGAAATAACTACCACAGTTGATGGCAAAGAATTTACTATTACTAAAGCATCTGTTAGGAGACATCTCTAATTAGCAGATGTAGATGGTATTAGTGTTTTGCCAACTACTGACTTTTTGCTCAACTCTCACTGATGGGATATGTTTTAACTGATGATAAACTGACTTTTCAAAAAGGCAAATTTTCCCCTCAGTAGAGATTTTTGATCCATACCATCCTACACTGTCTTAGCCCTAAGAAAACTTCTTGGGAACAATTTAGTAGCAATATAGCAACTGCTATTATTTGCTTGGCCATAAACAGAACTTTTAACTTTTTAAAATTAATTTTTGATGGTATGGTGAAAAACTTGGATAGTAAATATAAATTTTTAATGTATCCAAGATTTATTCAAATATTTTTGGAAGAGAACAAAAGATTTCTTAATCCCCATAACAGAAAATATATTTCTCATGCTTTAACTCCAAAACTTTTTAGCAATATGAAAAGAGGTTTTTCTGGGGAACACACACCGTTGTTTCCAAGTATGCTTTTAATTCAACCAGAAGAGGGTGAAGGTTCAAGACATCCCTCTGAACCCCAACCACCACCTTCTACTGCTCAACCTACTCATGAATAACCAATCCCTAATGTTGTATCATCATCACACCAAAAGACTCAAACACCTAGGCAAGCCTTAAACCAAGTCACTTAGTTACCTCAGACTAGTGAGCCTATACCCAATGTACCAAATGAGGCTGTCTATGAGGAGTGGGATGACAGAGTGGAAAGGGCTATCACTACTACTGCTAGCTTAGATGCAGGGCAGGCCAGTGGTAACATTAATAGGACTCAATCCATGGCAATACCTAATGTGCCTCTTCCTCAGGGAGTTGGTTCAAGTGGTAGTCCTAGGTTCTAAGAAGCCATGGGGGGTTTCATTGCTCAGACTAGGTCTGAGAGAGTACCTACACAGTCCTATGATTCACCTTTCCCAAGAGTTCACACACTTGGAAGTGATGAGGGCAGTATGACACTTCTAGAATTGACGGTTTTATGTACAACATTGTCTAAGAAAGTGGAGAGCTTGGAGGCAGATTTGAAGCAAACAAAGAAGGTATATGGTGCTGCTTATACCAAACTTATTAAAAAGGTGAAGAAATTAGAGAAAACTGTCAAGTCCAACCAAGCTAGAAGAAGAGCAAAGATTGTGGTTTCAGATGATAAAGAAAATTTAGAAGATTCTTCCAAACAGGGGAGGAAGATAGATGAAATTGATCAAGATCCTAATATTACGTTGGTACAACATGATTCAAAGATTCAGGGGAGGCATGGATAAGAAATAGAGTTTGAAACTGAAGTTTATACAGCTGAAAATGTTAGTACTGCTAGTGCAGCATTAACTACTGCTGGTGCTTCAATTAGTACTGCCAGTCCTCCAAGAGTTTCTACTGCTGAAGACATTAGTACTACTGAGACACTAGTGTATATTAGGAGGAGTGCAGTCAAAGACAAAGGTAAGGCTAAAATGGATGAATCTGAGCCAGAGCAAACTAAGATAAAGTTGCAGCAAAGACAATAAAGAGCTAGTTATGAAGCAGCTATAAGATTGCAAGAACAACTTAATGAAGAAGAAAGGAAGAGAATTGCCAGGGTGCATGAAGAAGCTAGCTCTTTTAATATTGAATAATGGGAAGACATACAAGCTACAATTGAAGCTGATGAAGAGCTAGCACAAAGGATACAAGCAGAAGAAAGAGAAAAATACTCTGAAGCTGAAAAAGCAAGACTGCTTGCAGAACTTATCAACCAGAGAAAAAGATATTTTGCCCAACAAAAAGCTAAAGAAAGGAGGAACAAGCCACTCATACAAGCTCAATAGAGAACTTATATGTCTAACTATATCAAGCATATGGGAAGTCACACTCTGCAACAATTAAAGAGACTTTCCTTTAATGAGCTTAAGAATTTGTTTGAAGCAACAATGAGGAGAGTAGGTGATTTTGTACCTATGGAGACTAAAATTAGAAGAGAAGTTCTTGAGTTAGCAGTTGGAAGTTCAAAGAGGGATGCAGAAGAAGAACTTGATCAATGGAGTCTAAGAGGCAAAAGACTAGTGAAAACTCAAAACCAGCTGAAGAATCAAAAGACAAAGAAGATGATGAACTATCACAAGAAGAACTACAGCAATTGATGATCATAGTTCCAGAAGAAGGGATGAATGTTGAAGCTCTGCAAACCAAATATCCAATCACTGACTGGGAGGTTTACACTGAAGATTCAAGAATGTACTAGAAAATCATCAGGGTAGGTAATCATACAGAGGTATATCAGATTTTTGAAGATATGCTAAAGTCTTTTGACAAAGATGATTTAGTCAAACTATGGAGTCTGGTTCAAGAAAGTTTCAACTCAACAGATCCTACGAAAGATAAAGAAATTGAGTTCTGGCTAGAGTTAAAGAGATTGTTTGAACCTGATGTTGATGATGAGTTATGGAAGTCTTAGAAACATGTTCATGATATAACATGGAGACTGTATGATACATGTGGAGTGCATCATGTATCTATAAAGAATGGAATTAATATCTACATGCTAGTAGAGAAGGAGTATCCTTTGTCAAGAGGTGTTCTTACACAGAATAATGAGATGTCCAGAGAACTTCTTAGGAAGATATTCATGATGGCTGAAAGACCAAGAAGGTAAAGTGTTTGGAAGAATTCTCTCAAGGTTTAATTCAAGAAACTTAATGATTTGGTGGTAAATCACAAGTTTAGGGGAGGATTGTTAAGAGTTAAAGGTCTTTACACTTAGTACTGCTAAGTCAAAGACTTAGTACTGCTCAAGATTACAACTGCCAGTACTAACTAGTTAGTATTGCTGTAAGAAAGTTAGTACTGCTAGTACTAACTTAACACTGCTGAAGGAGTTAAGACTGCTGCATGAAGACTTAAGACCTTGCTCAAAGGGATATTAATACATGTGAAGAGCTATGTATTGACTATTATGTGTATATTAACTATCTTAGTTTGAAAGATATGGCATATATGTTTAAATTATAAAGATCTGTTAGTTATATTGTAAAGGATCCTGGTTGATAAAAAAGAGATCCTAGGTTTGATGTTAGATGTGTTTCATTAGGTTGCATGCATAGGCTTCAAGGATGTAAACCCTAGTACTAGACAGAGTACTCGTATTATTGATCTTAATAATATTGAATCTTTTTGTTACATCTTTGTTCAATCATATTTACTGTTACATTCATAGTTCTTCTAAAGTATTTAACGAATAGATTTCGCATACTCTTTAATATACATACAAAGTTTCTACCATTGTTATTTTAGATTTATCCAAGGTAACATAATCTTTACAAGCTAAAGAATCAATCATAGTTTGGGATCAACACTTATTGTCACATATTTTTCTAAATTATGCCAATTTTAATCCTAAGTTATCACATGTTTACACTATCTATTTTGAGAGTGGTTATTAGAAACGTACCTTTGCCAATGATGTTACACAAAGATTACTACCAAAAAATGATCGTACTCCATTGTATGCTTGTAAGAGGAGAAGAGCTTTTGTTAGGATTCATTTGTTTAGAGCATCGGCTATTCCTTGATCCATTCGTGGGATCCAAAGTCAAATACAAGGCATATCTAGTTATATAAGACCAATAAACCTCAAAAATTTGGTCCCCAATTTTAAGGGGTCCAAAGTTGTTAGTGCCAAACATCCCTTTCTTTGATGCAATTGGGTTAAGATGTGAGAAGGGAAGGAACAATTTCCCACAATGGCATGTAACTTTGAGTGGGAAAAGTTGTTCAAGTTACGGAGAAAGGCCATGAGGTGGCTTTGTCGACAACATGTCTTCTTGGTTGCGGTGTTTGAGAACGAGATAATTATTTATTAGACTTTTCCTAGGAGGTGGAGGTTTTGGGACCTAAAGTTTGGTTTGAAGAATCCAACTCCGGGTTTGCACAAGGGCTTATAGAAAATTGTTTCAAATTCATTGTCAATTGCATCGGGAACTTTGGCTTTGGGTTACCATTAGTGTTTTTATCTAGGACCCAAAATGGATTTTTGAATAGACACACTTTTTTCAGATCCAGGCGTTGCTGGTGGCGGTCTAATAATTATTTTGGGGGCCGCCCAGGCATTTTGAGGGCCACCCATATTTATGGGACCTCCATTAGAAGACGCCTTTTTCTAAGCTTTCACAAAATTTTATTTTTCCTTAGTTCCACTAGATGATGCTTCAAATGAATTAACCTAAACCTAAATTTTTCACGGAGGACATTTTCATTTAAGCAAAAGTAGTGTACCTATTTTCAAATTTAGTTAATCTAGTGGATTCTTCTTTGAGCTTTTTATTCTCAATTTTAAGTGCATGACACTTTGTACAATCGAGATCAACTCCTATGTTTTTCTCGAGTATGGACAATTTATCTTTTAATTTTCTAAGCTCGTTTTCTAGACTATTTCTAGTAGATTTTAACCTTTGGTTCTTAGTGATTATCTTTAGACTCATTTTGCATAATTTATCATATTCATTGTCTAAAGCTAAATCATCAATTGATGAATTTTCATCACTAAAGTAAGAGGATTCGGAACATACCTCACTTGATGCCGGAGCTATAAGATACATTTCATCTTTGACCTTCTCATCATCTTCTTCACCGCTATCGCTCCAAGAGCCTCTGACAAAAGCTCTTTGGTTCTGATCTTTCGGTGGTTTTTCACATTCTCTAATAAGATGATTTGGATCGCCACATCTAAAGCATTTTCTATCAATTTTACCGTTCTTGTCATCACGGCTTCTTTGGAACGTCTTTTTGTCGTTCTGAGGTTGCCTCACGAATCTACCTCTTCTTTTAAAGAACTTCTTGAAGTCTCTTACTGCCATGGTGTACTCTTCGTCTTCACTACCAGAAGTGGAACACTCTTCATCACTAGATTCTTTTTTAGCCTTTAAAGCAATAGATTTCCTTTCAACTTTTTCTTTGACTATTTTAGAATCTTACTTGATGATCATTTCGTGAACTTTAAGGTTCCTGATAAGTTCATCAAGAGATAGTGACATTAAGTCTTTTGACTCTTTAATCGCCGTGACCTTTGCTCTCCATTTAGGATGTAGAGTCCTAAGAAACTTCCTTACATAGTTCTTACTAGAATAACCTTCATCAAGAGCTTTAAGACTTGTAATAATAATATTAAATCTAGCAAATGCACTATCTATAAATTCGTCTTCGTAAATGATGAATTGTTCATATTGTTGAACCAAAAGGTCGATCTTATTATCTTTGACTTGACTATTACCTTGATGGGTGATTAACAAAGTTTTTCAAATTTCTTTTGCCGTGTTACACTTGAAATTCTTTTCATATTCTTTTCTTGCCAAAGCATTGTAATATAGCCATTTTGGCTTCATTATTTTGCAAAGTCTCTTTTGAGATCATTGGTTTGTTTTCAATGGATAACCTCATCTATTTTGGGTTTCTAGATTTTGTACTAATAGGTTGGAAAATCACCATTAGTTATAACATGCCAAATAATCTAGATCTTTTGAATTTAACATATGTATCGATTCTATCTTTCAATAAATAAAACTATCGCTTTCCAAAGAGTGGTGGTTTTGCATTGATTGCTCTTCTAGATTTGTCGGAATCTATAGTTCGATCTAAGCATTAAAATAGAGTATATTTTAAAAAATCTTGAGTGTCCTTGCTCCCCCCCCTGATACCAATTGTGGAAACTAGAAAGGGGGGGGGGGGTGAATAGTTTTTGTTTGTTTTACGGTTTCAAAAGTTTTACTTTCAAAAATGTTATAGATCGAGTTATATGTTCAATAAAATCTCAATTACATGAACAAAGCAATAACTATCTCAAATAAGGACTAAATTAACATACATTAATAATGTATAGTGATAAGGAAAGAAACAACCCAAACCAGACCCGAGGATTTGATTGTGGTTCAGTTATACGAAGCACTCTTCACCTATCTTATCCCTGGAGTATCGACTAAGATTTCACTATGTCAACAAGCTCCCTTTTAGGCGGAGAAAAACCGTTTACACGTCGCTTACGTTATATTTTCCGACACTAAGCTAAATTTCGAGTCTTAATCTTAGCTAGAACCAATCTACCACTTCACAAGATATACACACTCACAAGATCTACACTATCGGATCTACACAATATCCGAATCACACAAATACACAAGATAAATACAATAGAGGTTTAGTACTTAGAAGAAAAGAGGAGAGATCACTAATTAACACTTCGTTTCTTGACAAATACGAGTGTTCTTCTCTTGCACTTGAATGACAAGGAAGAGATTAGTTCACTTGAAACAAGATCTAAGTATCTTAGTGATCAAGAGTTTTAGTGAGAGAAAGAAGGTTTAGAGAGAGAAAGAAAAGACTTAAAAATTTCATGCAAAGAGGAATATTTTTCTGCTGGGAATGGAGCGGTATTTATAGGCAGGGAATCCCAACGGTCATCTGGTGGCGGTCCTGTAGGTCCCTAATATATAAGGGGGCCTCCAGGCCTATAAGGGGGCCGCCACTAGCTAACAACCCATAATAACAAATAGAGTGAATGTTTCAAAATTAAAAACAAATGCTTTTCATAAGTCTCATTCACCTATTACAGGTCTTTTTGATAAAAATCACAACACAAAATACCAAAATTTCAAATGAAGGGGAGTGTGTGGTTGACTGTCAGAGTAAAGTGTTGGTAATTACTGCTAGGCAAAATAGCATTAGTGTTGTTTTAAGGAAATGGGGTCACTGCTTATTAGGCCTCAGCAGTTGTTTTGGAGACCTAAAATGACTGGGATTTAAACAATTTCTCCAAAGACAAAATGGGATCATGTCTCAGAAAAGAGTAAATTATATAATCCACAAGCAGACTCCAAGTCAGTAGTGCTTGGTCCCCAAGAGACACTGACCTCTTACTTTTTTGGCAGGAATCAACAACAAGAGGGTAAGCTGGTGTGTAAACAAGGAATATTTGACAGTGGATGTTCAAGACATGGATGGAGGTTTTGTTGCCTTTGGTGGAAGTGCTAGAGGTGGTAAGATAACAGGAAAAGGAAAGATAAGAACAGATAAGTTAGACTTTGAAGATGTGTTTTTTGTCAATGAACTAAAGTTTAATCTTTTCTCTATCTCACAAATGTGTGAACGAAAAACAACATGTTCATTTTCATTGAAACTGAATGTATTACCCCCCTTGTTTTTCTACTGATTTTAAGCTACTTGAGAAAGGCCAAGTATTGCTTAGAGTTCCCAGGCAAAATAATATGTACAATTTTGATTTAAAGAATGTTGTTCCTTCTAGAGATTTAACTTATTTATTTGCAAAAGACACAATTAATGAGTCTAAATTATGGCATAGGAGGCTGGGTCATGTAAATATTAAAACAATGAATAAACTTATGAAGGAAAACCTTGTAAGAGGTCTTCCTTCAAAGATTTTGACAATGACCATACTTGTGTTGCTGATAGAAGGGAAAGCAAACACTAGGCTTCCTGTAAGGCTAAACTTATAAGCTCTATCAGCCACCCTTACACATGTTGCATATGGACTTATTTGGTCCAACATCTGTTAGGAGTATCAACCATAAGGCATATTGCCTTGTAGTAACTGATGACTTTAGCAGGTTTAGTTGGGTCTTCTTCTTTACCCTAAGGATGAGACAAGTGTTATATCTTAGAGATTTATCTACAAGAATTAAAAATCAATTAAACCATAAGAGTTTTTAAAAGTATTCCAGGTGTTATAATGGGAAGAGAAGTCAAAAATAGGGAAATAAATGAAATTCTGTTGGATTAAAAGGGAATTTAGTATTGCCAGAACTCTACAACAAAATGGAGTTGCTGAGAGAAAGAACAAGACTCTAATTAAGGCAGCTAGGACTATGCTAGCGTACTTACTTCTACCTACTGTATTTTGGGCTGAAGTAGTTAATACTGCTTGTTATGTTCTAAATAGGGTTTTAATGACCAAGCCTCATAACAAGACACCCTATGAACTTATAATTGGCAGACCACCAAGCATAAGTTAGGAAAGAGAATGATACTCCAATTATTGAGGATTGGGTATTTGATAGTGATGAAGAAGATATGCCTAAGGTTAAAACAGGTGAGATGTTTAATAAACCTAGTTTTGCTAAGATAAACTTTGTTAAGTTTACTAAGCAAATAAAATCTCCTAGGAAAACATGAGTTAATAAAAATAGGCAAAACACACCTAGTCCTAGAGGGAACAAAAGGAACTGGAACAGATGTCTTAAAGATTAGGAAGTGATTTTGAGATTATCAATAAAGCTTGTCACGTGTGTGGTAGTTTTGATGATTTGAAGAATGATTACAATAACTGGTGTTATAATGGAAGATTTCCAAAACCAGTGTGGACCAATGTTCAAACGATGAACAAACAGAATTTCTCTAAATTAACTCACCCCAGTCCAAAAAGGAACATGATTCCAAGAATAATCTTAACTAGGTCTGACCCAATTTTACATAATACTGCTAAACTAGTTAATACTGTTCAACCAAGATCCACAGTGAATAATGCAATACCTGTGAAAAATATTTTTAATAATGCATATTCAACTGTAAGAAGGTCTTTTAACAAATTAATAGCAACTAATAACAATAATTTCAATGAAAAATTTAATACTGTTAAGGGTACAAGGGTTAATATTGCTAGGCCAAAAGCAGTATTTAGTGCTGTTAAGGGAAACAAGGGAAATGCTATAAAGGCCTCAGCATGTTGGGTCTAGAAACCAAAGCACAAATTTTTAGACCATGTCTCCAAAACAATGGTGGCAAATCAATGTCTTTAAGAATTTTTGACTATATTGATGCACAAGGCAGATCCAAGTCAGTAATGGCTTGGGTCCCCAAAAGAAACTAATTTTCTTACCATTATGTGTAGGGCAATCCACAGCAAGATTTGAAGGATAAAGGAGTGATTGACATGGATGCTCTAGGTACATGACAGGAAACAAATGCTAACTACCAGATTATGAATGAAATTGAGGGAGGCATTTGTTTGGCCTTTAAAGAGTAATTTCCCAAAAGAGGGGAAAATTATGGAGGAAAGGTAAAAAAAGGACTGGTGGATTGATTATGAAGATATGTATTTTGTAAAGGAACTAAAAGTTAATCTCTTAAGTTCTCACAAATGTGTGCAAGAAGATTAGTGTACTTTTACTAGAAACAGAATGGTGTTGTTCTGTTCTCCCATACTTTAATTAACTGATGAATAGTCAAGTTTTTCAAAAGTTCTAGAAAGGATAACATGTACAATGTCGATTTAAGGAATGTTGTTCCTCAAGGAGGTTTCACTTGTCTCTTTGCAAAAGCCACACCAGATGAATCTAATCTTTGGAATAGGAGGCTTGGACATGTAAATTTTAAAACAATGATAAAACTAGTAAGGGGAAACCTTGTAAGAGGTTTACCATCAAAATTTTTTGGAATTAATCAAACCTGTGTTGCTTGTCAAAAGGGAAAGCAACATAGAGCTTCTTGTTAGACCAAAACTATTAGTTCAATCAGCCAATCATTACAAATGTTGCACATGGATTTGTTTGGTCCAACATTTGTAAAGAGTTTAATGAAAAAGATGTACTGCCTAGTTGTCACAGATGATTTTAGTAGGTTTAGTTGGGTTTTCTTTTTAGCCACTAAGGACGAAACTAGTGAAATCCTTAAAACATTCATAATAGGCATAAAAAATCTAATAGACCTTATGGTGAAAGTGATTAGATGTGACAATGGGACTGAATTCAAGAATAAGGTCATGAATCAGTTCTGTGAAATGAAGGGTATTAAGAGAGAATTTAGTCTTGCTAGGACTCCACAACAAAATGAAGTAGCTGAAAGTAAAAATATGAGACTAATAGAGGCTGCTAGGACTATGCTAGCTGATTCAAAATTGCCAACAACTTTCTGGGCTAAAGTAGTTAATACGGCTTGTTATTGTCCAAATAGGGTGTTAGTCATCAAGCCTCAACAACAAGAAGACTCCTTATGAGCTTTTTCTAGTAAAAACAGGCCTTAAGCTTTATGAGACCATTTGGTGTCCTGTTACAATCCTTAATACCATAGATCACCTAGGTAAGTTTCATGGAAAGGCTGATGAAGGGTTCTTTGTAGGATACTCTACTAAAGCAAAGCATTCAGAGTATTCAACAGTAGAACTAGGATTGTAGAAGAGAACCTGCATGTTCAATTTAGTAAGAATACACCTAATATTGTAGAAAGTGGACCTAATTAGCTTTTTGATATAGATGCATTAACAAAATCTATGAACTATAAGCTAGTTGTTGTAGGGAATCAGTCTAATGGTAATGCAAGTACAAAGGCATGTGATGATGCAAGTAAAGCTAGAGTAGAGACAGTACCTAAACAAGATTACATACTACTACCATTGTGGACTCAAGATCCATCATTCTCTTTTAGTCCAAAGAGTTCTCCTGATGTTGGATTCAAACCATTAGGGGAGGAGGAAAATAAGGATACTAAAGATTCAGGGAATGAAAGTGAGGTTCCAAGTACAAAGGAACCTAGAGTTGATCAAGAAAAGGAAAATGATGATAACAGTACTAACAATATTAATACTGTTAGTTCAACTATTAATGCTACTAGCATAAAGAATAATGTTGCTGACAACAATGAAGCTAGTCCTTTTGATGTTCCAGATGATCTAAATATGCCTGATTTGGAAGACATTGGCATATTTAGTGATGCTGAAGATGATGATGTAGAGGCTGACATGACTAATTTGGATATACATATCCCTGTCAGTCCTATTCCAATTACCAGAATTCACAAGGATCATCCAGTTGCACAAATCTTTGGAGATATACATTCAACACCTCAAACCAGAAGGATGTCAAAGATTGTGACTGAACATGGTATGTTTAGTTCAGTACAACAAAGGATCAACCATAAAGACTTTTATAATTGTCTGTTTGCATGTTCATATCACAAAGCAGAGCCCATAGAAGAAACCAACATTACAAGATCCAAGCTGGATAGAAGCTATGCAAGAAGAGCTCTTGCAATTTAAATTACAACAGGTTTTGCATTAATGGATTTACCACATGGCAAAAGGGCCATTGGTACTAAATGGGTGTACAGGAACAAGAAAGATGAAAGAGGAATTATGATCAGAAACAAGACTAGGTTGGTTGCTCAGGGTCACACACAAGAGGAATGAATTGATTATGATAAGGTTTTTGCTCCAGTTGCTAGAATTAAAGCAATTAGGCTATTCTTAGCTTATGCCTCATATAAAGACTTTATGGTGTACCAGATGGATGTGAAGAGTGCTTTTCTGTATGGAAAGATTGAAGAGGAAGTCTGTTTATCAACCCTCAGGTTTTGAAGACCCAGACTTCACTGACAAAGTTTACAAAATAGAAAAGGCTCTATATGGTTTGCATCAAGCTCCTAGAGCTTGGTATGAAACCTTGTCCACTTATTTATTAGACAATGGATTTTAGAGAGGACAAATAGATAGGACTTTGTTCATTAAAAGGGTCAAAGGTGATATTCTACTAGTTCAATTATATGTAGATGATATCATTTTTGGATCTACTAAGAAGGTTTTTTGCACTGAGTTTGAAAACTGATGTATAAGAAGTTTCAAATAAGTTCAATGGGTGAGCTCACTTTCTTCTTAGTGTTACAAGTGACACAGAAAGATGATGGGATTTTCATAAGTTAAGACAAGTATATGGATGAAATTTTGAAGAAGTTTGGTATTTCAACTGTGAAGACAGGAAGTACACCTATGGAGACTTTAAAGCCTTTGATGAAGGATGAAAATGCTGAAGATGTTGATGTTTACTTATATAGATCAATGATTGGATCATTGATGTATTTAACATCTTCAAGGCCTGATATTGTGTTTGATGTACGTGCATGTGCAAGATTCCATGTCACACCTAATGTTTCACATCTTCATGCTGTGAAAAGAATCTTTAGATACTTGAAAGGTCAACCTAAATTGGGCCTTTGGTATCCTAAGGATTTACCATTTGATTTGGAAGCTTATACTGACAGTGACTATGCTGGTGCAAGCTTAGATAGGAAGCCCACAACATGAGGTTGTCAATTCCTAGGGTGTAGATTGATTTCATGGCAATGCAAGAAGTAGATTGTGGTTGCTAATTCGATAACTGAAGCTGAGTATATAGCTGCTTCTAATTGCCGTGGAAAAGTGCTTTGGATTTAAAATCAATTGCTTGATTATGGATACAACTTATGAAACAAAATTTTCATTGACAATGAGTAGTACTAGACTGCATTTGTACAGAATCCAGTATTTCACTCAAAAACTAAAGCACATTGATATCAGACAAAAAAACCACTTTATCTATAGATTCCATTAAAAGAAGCTTAATCAGATATCAGATTCATACCAACCAGAATGTTGCAGAATTTGCTTAACAAAAACAAATTGATGTTAGTAGAATCCAATATCCTGATCTGCAAGTATAGAATGCTTAACCTCTAAAGTTTTGATTGAGGGGAGGTTAATTATTATCTCTAATATGCAACGAATTATACATAAAGGATGATTAGGATGGAGTGCCAAAGTTGCTAAGGATGGAATTGAGGTTAAAACTAGTAACTCAAGAATTAATGCTGCTTGGCAAAACTTAGTACTGCTAGGCGAAAGTTAGTACTGCTAGGCAAGGTTAGTGCTGCCTACTCAAGGCTAACTTTACTACTACCAAAGAGGCTACCATTGGAGTACATTGCTAATGAGTATTCTTGGTTTATAAAATGGAAACTTCGCTTATAGGTTTCCTTTATTACCTATTTAAGCGCATACTATCACACCATAATCGTTCTTAATCTTTCTAATACGCTCTCAATTTTACAAACCCTAACTCAATTTCATCACCGACATTTACAATTTTCATCAATGGCGGACTTAACCTTTGCTGATTCTCATAATATGGTGGCGTACTTGGAAAAATCAGATGCCAATGCCGATTTTGCAGAGATAGTTGATTTCCTTAATGCTAGCCCTATTAGATATGCCTTAACTGTAAGTCCAACTATCTATGTGTCCTATATTGAGCAGTTTTGGTCTACTACAAAGACCAAAACAATCAATAATGAAACACAAATACGTGCCAAAGTTGGTGGCAAGACTATAGTAATAACAAAATCATCTGTGAGGAGAGATCTTCACTTTGATGACGAGGATGGTATTACTTGTCTAACAAACACTGAGATTTTTTGAAAAACCCTTCAAATTAGATGGGATATGAAAAGCTTTATTGATTAAACTACTTCTCTAAAACATTTCTTTACCCCTCAATGAGAAGATCTCCTTCTACCATCTTACAATGTTTAAGTTCTAAATCTACTGCTTGGAATGAATTTGGTACTAAAATATCAATCAGCATATATATGTTTTTGGACTAAGAGTCAAAAATTAAATTTTCTAAATTGATTTTGATGGTATGTTGAAATACTTAGATCCTAATTCTAAAAAGTTTTTAATGTATCCAATTTTGTTTTTACAACTGTTTTTGAACAATTAAATTGAAAATCTTGCAATAGTTTTTAATGATGAATATGATACACCATCTCATACTAAAAAGGTTTTTGCAAACATGAGAAGGAAAGGAAAAGATTTTTCAGGGACAGTTACACCATTGTTTCCATCTATGCTGGGATCACAAGTAGTGGAGGGCGAAGGTTCATGACAACCCACTGAACCCCAACACACACCTACTAATGCTTCACCATCTCATGTTTAACCAATCCCTACTGTTGCATCATCATCACACCCAAAAAAGACCCACAAACATAGGAAAGCCAAAAGCAAGGTCACTGAGATTCCTCAGTCTAGTGAGCCTACTAACCTTGATGTAGATAAGGCTGTCCATGAGGAGAGGGGAGATACTGTGGAAAGGGTTGCTGCTACTGGCCTGCTAGAAGCTTACCGCAAAACCGACAGTGGTAACATAAATAGGACCCAATCCACGGCAATACCTAATTATCCTTTTCCTCAGGGAATTGGTTCAGGGGTAGGCAGCTGGAGTGGGGTGCCAAGAAGGCCAGTCAGTGTGGGGATACCATTGCTCAGACTAGTCTTAAGACGGGGATATTGAGACGGAGGGCGACTTCCTAGACACACACAATCTGACCTTGATAAATCTGTTAACACACCGGTAAGAGAGAATAGAAAGAAGATGTGAGTGTATCTCTCTTGGGGGAGGGGGGGGGGGGGGGGGGGGGGGGGGGGAGGGGGGGTGTGTGGGAGTGGGGTGGGGGGTGGTGGGGGGGGGTATCTCTCTATAACAGTGACGAATGATGGTAGGGTATGAGTAGGGGAGGGGAGTGAGAGGGGTTAGGGGAGGATTAGTGTATATAGGAGAAATTGAAATTAGGGGTGGGGTGGAATGAGAATGTTAATGAGATAGTGATGAATTTAGAGGGATTATTGTGGGTATTATGTGATGTTATTAAAGAGTGAGATAAATGTGATGAGATTTTTTAGTCTATTAATATTTGTTAGGAATGGGGGTGGGTAGAGGGTATTCGCTATTTTTTTTTGTTGATTTGTTGGTTTGTAAAGAGTAAAATTTATGTAAAGGTTAAAATATCTTCTTGCACCTAGCCTACCACCTGAACCAATTCCGTGAGGAAAAGGAACATTAGGTATTGCCGTGGATTGGGTCCTATTTATGTTACCACTGTCCTGTTTTGCATCTAAGCTAGCAGCAGTAGCAGCAACCCTTTCCACAGTATCTCCCCTCTCCTCATGGACAGCCTTATCTACATCAAGGTTAGTAGGCTCACTAGACTGAGGAATCTCAGTGACCTTGCTTTTGGCTTTCCTATGTTTGTGGGTCTTTTTTGTTGTGATGATGATGCAACACTAGGGATTGGTTAAACCATGAGATGGTAGAATCATTAGTAGGTGTGTGTTGGGGTTCAGTGGGTTGTCATGAACCTTCGCCCTCCACTACTTGTGATCCCAGCATAGATGGAAACAATGGTGTAACTGTCCCTGAAAAATCTTTTCCTTTCCTTCTCATGTTTGCAAAAACCTTTTTAGTATGAGATGGTGTATCATATTCATCATTAAAAACTATTGCAAGATTTTCAATTTAATTGTTCAAAACAGTTGTAAAAACCTTGGATACATTAAAAACTTTTAGAATAGGATCTAAGTTGCCACATATCCTCAAAAATCAATTTAGAAAAATTAAAATTTTGATTCTTAGATAAACATATAACTGCTGATGCTATATTAGTACCAAACTCATTCCAAGCAGTTGATTTAGAACTTAAACAGTGTAAGATGGTATGAGTGAGATACTTCTATTGAGGGGAAAAGAAATATTTTAGAAAGGTAAGTTTATCAAAAAGTTTTTCATACCCCATCAATTGAAGGTTTTTAAAAATCTCAGTATTTGTTAGACAAGTAATACCATCCTCATCATCAAAGTGAAGATCTCTCCTCACAGATGATTCTGTTATTACTATTGTCTTGCCATCAACTTTGGCACGTATTTGTGTTTCATTATTGATTGTTTTGGTCTTTGCAGTAGACCAAAACTGCTCAATATAGACAACAAGATATTGGACTACAGTAAGGCATATCTAATTGGGCTAGTATTAAGGAAATCGAACTATCTCTGCAAAACGGCATTGCATCTGATTTTTCCAAGTACGCCACCATTATTATGAGAATCAGCAAAGGTTAAGTCCGCCATTGATGAAAATTGTAAATGTCGGTGATGAAATTGAGTTAGGGTTTGTAAAATTGAGAGCGTATTAGAAAGATTAAGAACGATTATGGTGTGATAGTATGCGCTTAAATAGGTAATAAAGGAAACCTATAAGCGAAGTTTCCATTTTATAAACCAAGAATACTCTTAGCAGTTGTAACTCCAATGGTAAGCCTGGTAGTAGTAAGTTAGCCTGGCAGCACTAACCTTGCCTAGCAGTACTAACTTTCGCCTAGCAGTACTAAGTTTTGCCATTTTTGTTTTTGGTTCACACATCTCTCTATTCTTTTAAGCTCACTTTTTCTCTCTATCTCTTTTTGCTTTCTATCAAATCTCATAGTATTAATTATAACAGTAGTAGTAATTAACCTTTCATCAATCAATGCTTCAGAGGTTAAGCATTCCAATACTTGTAATTAGATATTAAAATCTTCCAACATCAAAAGCTTTTGTGAGTAAATCAGCAACATTGTGATCAGTGCGAATCTTAATCATTTGAATAAGCTTCTTCTTATTTGAATCCCTGATGAAGTGATGTCTAATCTCAATGTGCTAGTCTTTGAGTTAAACATTGGATTCTTAACTATGCAGATGGTGCTTTCACTGTCAATGAAAATCTTGGTATTCATGAAGTTGTATCCATAATTCAGCATTTGATTTTGAATCCAGAGTACTTGGCCACAGCAACTAGCAGCAGCTACATACTCTGCTTCAGTAGTAGAGTTGACAACTATGGTTTGCTTCTTGCATTGCCATGAAATCAATCTTCTTCCAAGAAATTGACAACCTCCTGTTATGGATTTCTTGTCTAAACTTGCACTAGCATAGTCACTATCAGTATAAGCTTCCAAGTCAAATGGTGAGTCCTTAGGATACCAAAGGCCCAATCTAGGTTGACCTTTCAAGTATCTAAAGATTCTTTTTACAAAATGAAGATGTGAAACTTTAGGTGTGACTTGAAATCTTGCACAAGCACATACAACAAACTTTTTATCAGGCCTAGAAGCTGTTATATACATCAATGATCCAATCATTGATCTATATAAGTAAACATCAACATCTACAGCTTCTGTATCCTTGAGCAATGGCTTTGAAGTTTCCATAGGTGTACTTGTTGTCTTCACAGTTGAAAAACCAAACTTATTTAAGATTTCATCCACATACTTATCATGACTGATGAAAATCCCATCATCTTTTTGTGTCACTTGAAGCCCTAAGAAGAAAGTGAGTTCACCCATAGAACTTATCTAGAATTTCTTGTGTATCAACTTCTCAAAATTAGTGCATAACTCATTCTTAGTATAACTAAAAATGATATCATCAACATATACTTGAACTAGTAGAATATCACTTTTAATTCTTTTAATAAATAAAGTCTTATCAATTTGACCTCTTTGAAATCCATTGTCCAATAAAAAAGTAAATAGAGTCTCATACCAAGCTCTAGGAGCTTGATGTGGACCATATAATGCCTTTTCTACCTTGTAAACTTTGTCAGGTAACTCTGGATCTTTAAATCTCGGAGGTTGACAGTCATAAACTTCTTCTTCAATTTTGCCATACAAAAATGCACTCCATGTGGTACACAACAAAATCATTAAATGAGGCATATGCTAAGAACAACCTAATTGCTTCAATCCTAGCAACTGGAGCAAAAACCTCATCATAATCTATTCCTTCTTCTTGAGTGTAACCCTGTGCAACCAGTCTTGCCTTATTTCTAATCACAATACCTCTCTTATCTTTCTTGTTTCTGTACACCCATTTTGTTCTAATGGCCCTCTTGCCATAAGGTAAATCCACCAATGTCCAAACTTGTTGTAATTTAAATTGCAGAAGCTCTTCTTGCATAGCTTCTATCCATCTTGGATCTTTTAATGCTTGGATTACCTTCTTGGGCTCTTCCTGAGATAGGAAATAGGCAAATAGACAAGTATGAAGGTCTTCATGAGTTTTTCCTTCATAAACAGCACTAATAAACCCTTGTTCATTTATCATTCTCCTTGTTTGTACACCAGACTGCACATCACCAAGCACATGATCAAGTGAATGATCTTTATGGATTCTTGTATTTGGAGTAGTAGGAACTGGATATGTCGTAGCAATGTTGCTCAAATCCAATTCTGATTCATCACTAAAGAGCCACTTTGTATTGGCAGTAGGAATTGTTGGACTAACAGTATTAATATTTGGACTACCAGTATTAAAATTTGTATTGGCAGTATTAATACTTGGCCTAGTAGTATTAACATCTTGAGCACTGTTTTCAGTCCTTTCTTGATCATCAATTCCACCTTCATCATCCTTCTTTTCAGCATCATTAGAAGGTTGTGGTTCATCATTGCTAGCATCCTTTAAAGAAGAATCAAATAGTGAACCATCTTTCCATAGTGGCATTAAGATGTAGTCTTGGCTAGATCCTGGCTCCTTGCTAGAATGACCTGCACCAATACTTTCTTTTATACCTACAAAATCATTAGAGTTTGTACCTGCAACAACTGGCACATAATTCATTGATTTTGTTAGAACATCAATGTCAAACAGCCACTTTGGTCCATCACCTGCAATAATAGGCTTATCCTCCAAGAACCTAACATGCAAGTTTTCTTCTACTTTCCTAGTTCTAATGTTGTATACTCTAAAAGCCTTACTATTCAATGAGTATCCAACAAAGAATCCATCATCAGACTTTCCATCAAACTTGCCTAAATGATCTAAAGTATTAAGAATGGTAACATGACACCCAAATGGTTTCATGAAGCTTAGAGAAGGTGTTCTACCTCTAAAGAGTTCATAAGGGGTCTTGTTATGAGGCTTGACTACTAATACCATATTCTGCACATAGCAAGCATTATTAACTGCTTCAGTCCAAAATGTAGTAGGTAACTTAGAGTCATCTAACATGGTTCTAGCAACCTCAATTAGTGTCCTATTTCTTCTCTCGGCAACACCATTTTGCTGAGAAGTTCTAGCTACACTAAATTCCCTCTTAATGCCTTTCTTTTCACAAAACCCACTCATAACTCTATTTTTGAACTCTGTTCCATTGTCACATCTGATTATCTTTACTTTCTTATCAACTAGATTTTCTATCTGAGTTATAAAGCTCTTAAGAATGCCACTAGTTTCATCCTTAGATGCTAAAAAGAAAACCCAAGTAAATCTGCTATAATCATCAGTGACAACTAGACAATATTTCTTATTCATTAAGCTGCTCACAAAAGTTGGACCAAACAAGTCCATATACAACATGAATAAAGGCTGAGTAATAGAGTTTTGAATTTTGGACTTACAAGAGGCTTTGTGTTGTTTTCCCTTAAGGCAAGCAACACAAGTTTGGTCATTTTCAAAATGTTTTATAGGTAAACCTTTCACAAGGTTATCCTTAACAAGTTTATTAATAGTTTTAAAATTTACATGACCTAGCCTCCTATGCCATAGTATTGATTCATCAAGTGTGGACTTTGCAACAAGACAACTTAAACTCTCTTTAGGAACAATATTCTTCATATCAACACTGTACATATTGTTCTTTCTAGGAACTTTAAGTAAAATCTGACTTTCATCAGCTAACTTAAAGTCAGGAGACAGGACAAAACATCCAGTGTCAGTAAAAAGAACATTGTTCTTTTTGTCACACATCTGTGATACATTAAAAAGGTTAAACTGTAACTCATTAACAAAGTACACATCCTCAAAATCAAGCTTACTAGTTTTAAGAGTTTCTTTACTAGTAATTCTTCTTCCTTTGGCTCCTCACCCAAAGCCAACATATCCTCCATCAAATTCCTTAAAGTCTGAAAGATAAGACATGTTCCCTGTCATGTGCCTTGAGCATCCACTGTCAACATAGCCTTGATCTTCTTTTTGTGGATGACCCTACACATAAAAATAAGGAAATTAGTTTCCTTTGGGGACCCAAGCCATCATCGATTGGATTTGCCTCGTGCATTAACATAATTATGTCTCTTGAAAGTAATTGATGCACTGTTAAGTTTGGTAGGTCTCCAAACCCAACATGCTGAGGCCTTAACAACATTAACCTGATTTTCCCTCACAGCATTAACTACTGCTGAATTTGGCCTAGCACTATTAACTGCTTTTGGCCTAGTAGTATAAAATTTTCCCTTAGCAGTATTAATTTTTTGGCTAACATTTTTGTTAGTTAATGCTGTTCTTATTTGATAGGGCCTCTTTACAGTTGATTGTGTTGATTTAGAAAAATGTGACATTGGTCTAGCACTATAAACTGTAGTTTTGGGATGAGCAGTATTAACAGGCCTAATAGTATTAAGTGATCTTAGGCTAGTTTTCATTAAAACTGCTCTTGGAACCATGTTCCTGTGAGCACTAGGGTAAGCCTGTTTAGCAGAATAATTGTAATTCACCCTTGTATAATTATTCCCAGATACCACCCTTTCCCTTTGATGGTAATTGCAGTCAGCATGCACATGGTTAAAACTTTCACAAACAAAACAAGCTTTATTGTACATCATAAAGTCACTTCCTAGCTGTTGGGACTTATGATTATTCCAGTTTCTTTGATTTCCCCTAGGACTTTGTGACCTGTACATTTCAGCATACTTAAGTGGTTTCCTAAATGGTTTTTCTTGTTGTTTAGGTCTAACAAATTCTATTTTAGAAACAGTAGGAAAACAGTTTTCTTCTCTAATTTATCATCTAACACCAACTCCTCAACCAATAGGGCATCAGGAGATTCCTTAACCTTATTAGAAATATTTTCACTAACTTATGATTCCTGCTGGTAGTTTATGGTTCCTGCTGGTAGGCTTTATGGTTCCTACTGGTCTGCTTACGATTTCTTCTGCTAGCATCGTCCGATATGGGACAACAGACGCGCTTGGATCTTGATACATTGATGATGTGGAAACTTAGTGCACGTTTTTGAGCCAAAAAAAAAAATAGATTCAGTTCATGATATGATTCTTGATTGGTTGTTGCACGCTCTTTTACAGAGTATGATACGATACAGTTCATGATACGATTTTTCACACATGACTGGTTTCTTGTTAATGCAACAGAGCTCACTGTGATGGTGTCCGTTGGCATGAACATAAATAACTTTACAAAATTTATTTGTCAGCATGTTACTATTTGTTATCTACAAGAATTATGCATGATTCAAAGACGTTAATATTGTTCTTCTACGTTATGAAGGAAGTTTGATCTATTCTAAGAGTTTAAGAATTTCAAGAGATGGCAAGTATACTTTTAAGGGGAAGCTTATTGTTCATATATTTACCATCTACATGCACTCCTATTTGATTATGACAAAAAGGGGAAGAGTGCATGGATTCAGGGGAAGTTCTTCATCTATATTAGCTTCAGGGGAAGCTTGTGCTTATTGGTTTTGTCATTATCAACTAGGGGAAGATTGTTGGGAATTATACTTTGAGTTGATTATGACAAAACATATTAAAGGTGGAGGACCTACAAGACAAAAAAAAAAAAAAAAAACAAACTTGGAATAACATTAAGTGATTGAAGATTAGTCAAACAGTATTTAATGCTCAGCTAAAAGATAAAGATCAACATTAATGCTGATTGAAGATTAGTCAAATAGTATTTAATGCTGATTTATAGTTTCCTAAGATCTTATCTTGTCTTGTAAACCCTAACCCCTTTAGTATATAAAGAGGGGAAGGCGTCTAGTATGGGGATCGATTGATAGATAGTCTCTCCAATGAGAGTCTAAACGCATAGAAAGCGTGTGTAGTAGTTAGTAGTTAGTTTCTTTATTAATGTTTAATAAAGAAAACCTTATTAGTTACATGATTGTGTTCTTTATATTCCGATGCGTGTTATAATCATTGTTATCATACCCTAGATGAGTCCTAATAACGATCTATGGAGTCATTATAGGATTCCACAGTCTAGCACTATAAACTGTAGTTTTGGGATGAGCAGTATTAACAGGCCTAACAGTATTAAGTGATCTTAGGCCAATTTTCATTAAAACTGCTCTTGGAAGCATGTTCCTGTGAGCACTAGGGTAAGCCTTTTTAGCAGAAAAATTGTAATTCACCCTTGTATAATTATTTCCAGATACCACCCTTTCCCTTTGATGGTAATTGCAGTCAGCCTGCACATGGTTAAAACTTCCACAGACAAAACAAGCTTTATTGTACATCACAAAGTCACTTCCTAGCTATTGGGACTTCTGATTATTCTAGTTTCTTTGATTTCCCCTAGGACTTTGTGACCTATACATTTCAGCTTACTTAACTGGTTTCCTAACTGGTTTTTCTTGTTGTTTAGATCTAATAAATTCTATCTTAGCAACAGTAGGAAAAACAGTTTTCTTCTCTAACTTATCATCTGACACCAACTCCTTAACCAATGGGGCATCAGGAGATTCCCTAACCTCATTAGAAATATCTTCACTAATACTCTTATTAGTCTTAGGTCCATAGCCTTCAAACTCAGGCTGTTAGAACTCCTCTAGACCAGAGTTGGACAAATCAAATTTTGGGGGTGAAAATAACCTAATAGGGGGAGGTGAAACAGCATTATAGCTTACAAACCCCACACCCTTTCTACTTTTATCAGTTATCTGACTCCCTATTAATTTATCTAGACTCTTAGAAGCATTATCAAATTTTTCAATTTTAAGTTGATTGATTTCTTTTTCTTGCTTAAGCTTTTCTAACTCACTTTTAAGCATGCTAATTTCTGAGTTTTTATATGAGATATCTCTTTTAAGAACAGCAAGTTGCTTACAAAAAATAACCTCATTCTTTTTGTAAAAGACAAGTTACTCTTCTATAGATGTTAACCCTCTTTTATAAGTAGCTAAATTGAACTCAGATTTGTTAAACTCTATTCTTAAATTATTAAGTTGAGTTTTAAGAGTTTCAAATATTTTTAGACAGGTTTTTGAACAAGTTTTGTCACTATGTACCTCAGAGTCTAAAAAAGCCATAAGAGCCATGTTTGTAGGGACTTCATCATCTGCTATATAGCTCCAGTCAAAACCAGCTCCATCAATAGCCACCATGGCTTTGGATGAAGTTTCTTCCACATTTACAGTCCTTCTAGAGTTGTCTTGATTCCTGTTTCTACTATCTTGGTTCCTAGATCCTCTGCATTCCCTTGCAAAGTGTCCCATCTTGTGGTAGTTGAAACATTCTACCTTAGACTTGTCATATCTAGCTATGTCACTCCCATTGATAGTGATCTTTCTATCAGTTTTCTAGAAAAACCTTCTTGTCCTCATGCTCAGCAATGCTAACTGCCACTTCAAATCCATCTCTTCTATGTCATCTTCATGGATTTGTTCAAGGTCCTCATGTACAAGTTGAGACTCGTTTGGTTGACTAGCCAAAAATGCATAAATAGTGTCATCACATAAGTTAGCAGTACTAACTTGAGTACTAGCAGTGCTAACTTGAGTGCTAGCAGGGCTAACTTGAGTGTTAGCAGTACTAACTCCATAAGCAGTACTAACTCCATAAGCAGTATTAACTTCATTAGTACTGCTAGAAGATGACACAAAAGCCACGTTCTGAGAACTTGAGCTTGCATTTCCTTTAACCTCTTGTTCAACAATCTTTAAATTGTTGTAGAGATCATCAAAGATCAGTGTGTCTAGATCAGGCTTATTCCTCCAGACCACAACATGAGTATTCCACTCAGCAGGCAGACTTCTTAAAAATTTTAAATTAAGATTTTTTGTGAAATATTTTCGCCCAAGATAGCCAGCTGACTTACAATCTTTTGAAGCCTGTTAAAAATAAAGTCAAGAAACTTTGTGCTTGGAGTACTAAATTCTCATACATTTGCTTCAAAAGAGTCTTTTGAGTCTTCTTTGTGGCTTCATTACCACCAAATCTTGTTTGTATAGCAGCAAACAAAGTCTTAGCATGTTTGTACTGATTAAAGGTTATTAGATGTTCATTAGGAAGTACCATCAGTAACATACTTCTTGCCTTCATATCATTCTTCTTTTGAACCTTTTCTTCAGTAGTTACAGAACCTGGTATTAGTGTAGTTGAGGTACCATCAGCATTTGTTGTTGTTTTAGTTGCAAGTTTGAATGAGTTTCCATTCTCTATGATATCCCATAGAGAATAGTCTTGTACTTGAAAGTATTGCTCAATCCTTAGCCTCCACATATCATATTCACCTTGTTTGAGAGTTGTTGGGTCTTAAAAGACTTCATGGATTCTTAGAAGTTACTGCTGCTCAGGTACATAATGGAAATTATGCTAAGTGGTTAGTACTGGTAGTATAATGTTACCACTGCTAGTTACTACTGTTAGTATAGTTTTATACTGATAGCATAAAGTTACTGTTGTTAGTTGAATTTAAGATTGCTCAGTGTTGAAGACTAAAATATAAGCTAAGTAGTTAGTGCTGTTAGTAGTAAAAGTTAAGACCGCTAGTACAGGTTACTACTGTTAGTGTATATTAGTACTGCTAGTACTAATATTACTACTGCTTATGTTTATTAGTGCTGCTGGTGGAAAGATTACGACTGTTTAAAGACTTTCTACTGTCAAGAGGATAAAGACGAGTTAAAGAGATAAAGATTGTTTGGAGAACAAGAATACGTGTGAAGATAAGTGTTGAGATATTTATGTACAAGATATACATGTATTTATGTAGAAGATTACGTTTATGTTTAGAAAAGATTAAGATATTTTAGGAATATATTGTAAGCCGACTAGGACTCCTTAGTCTATAAAAGGAGGCTCTAGGGCATTAGTTAAGACATCTCAATAACACATCTATCACATCTATCTTCACAAACACACATACACAGATCCAGAGACTAAGAGTCTTGTAAGCTTCAAGGTTGTAACCCTAGTACTAAGATAGAGTACTCGTATTATTATTATTAATAATATTGAAGCGTTTTGTTACATCGTATGTTCATTCATTCATATTCACTGTTTCATTGATATATCTTCTAGATATTAAAGAGTAGATTCCGCATACTCTTTGATATATACACAAAGTTTCTACTATTGTTATTTTGGATTTATCCAAGGTAACATACTCTTTACAAGGGAAAGAATCAATCAAGATTTAGGATAAACAATTGGTATCAAAGCTTTTTTTTGAGAAACTTTGATCTAGAAGACATGGAGCTTGAATCTATAAATAGTGGTCCTACTGCAAAGCTTCCCATACTCAAATTGGGAAATTGCACAACGGAAATAATAAACATAAATCAAAGTTACTTCAAGGTTTTTCTTTATTAATCAACACATCGAAATCGATTAGTATCACCATCATATCTGTCAATTCCTCATCTGTCAATTCTACTACAGCCTAATGACTACGCCCATGCCTTTCGGGCAACTCTAGCCTCACTCTCAACAAGCATAGCTGTGTTAAGATGGTAATGCCTATCTTTGCGTAACATGTTGACCTGGCCTCTCAGAAGGGCCCGGTCATCCTGCGTGTCCTTGAACCGCACATAAATCTCATCCGTATCCTGCCTGACAGTGGTGACAAGATCCGTCACCCGTTAGCTCAACTCTGCCACAGTAGTCGATGGTACCTCCTCTGTAGCCTCAGTCGAGTCCTCCCAAACATCAGTGATCCCGTAACCCATCTCTCTAACCCGATCACGTCTAAGATCGGCATCCAGAGTGTCAATAAACCCATAATCTGCTTTATAGCCCCTAGTAGGCCTAGCAGCAGCAGAAGAACTCTTTTTGACCTCAAATCTAGGACCAGGAGCAAGGCACAACCTCTTCCGAGGTGACAACACAGCCTCGGGAATATCCGCTCTACGGTCAGTAGAGGGAAGGAGTAAAGGTGATAATGGTGGTGGTAATGGTGATGATGATGCAGCCTTCAACCGGATCTCGGCTACTCTGTAGCCTAAAGGTGCCTCAACGTAAGTTAGGTTAGTAGTAGGTGGCGATGGTACATGTAATGGTTGTGAGGGAATCTGGGGAAGTGGTGATGATAATGGAGTGAGTGGAGATGGTGGTGGAGTAGGTAAGGCAAGAAGCCTAGCAACCTTTGCCTTAGAAGGAAACGATATAGGTGCCGGACAGACATCCTAGAAGTAGTACAGTATGCAGGTGGTGGTGGTGGTGTAGCTGCAGACTCATCGATCTCAAACGGCTCTGTCTCCTTAGCGGAGGGGACAGGGTCAACAGCTGGAGAAACAGTAGTAGAGTCGACCGAAGCTAGGTGCTCCTCCTCCTCCTCCTCCCCCTCCTCTTTAGAGGCCTCCTCCTCGTCTTCTTCGTCAGCGTCATCCCCAAACAAATCATCATCATCTCCTACGTCAGCTGGATAGTCCGTGGGACCATCCTCTGACTCATCCTCTAGATCGGAATCAGCAATGTAGCCCAGAGATAGGGCTGTAGGTGAAGCATCAGTAGCATAAGGCTGATCCTTAACGGGAATCTCAGCATCAGATGGGGCCAAGTACTCGAGGTACTCTGGTCCTGGTACGTAGTCCGGTGAAGGCGATGCCTGCTCTGACTCCTCAAGGCCATGCACGTAATCCGGAGATGGTGGGGCCTGAAGAGCGGCCTCCACATATGGGTCTACTAGATGCATGGGTAGTCCATCGTATCCGTAGACAACGACTCCGGGAGAACCTTCGTCTGATGGCTCCTCGTAATCACTAGATATCTATGAGTAGGTAACCCCAGACGATGCCTCATTTGATGACATGACTATATTTGTGACAAAACAAAAGTAGCTTATATAAGTATCAATATAAGACCCTTATAGTAATATACGTAGTATATTATAACATGTATATCAATCATGACAGCATCTAGTATGACCAATTAATGCAACAACTAGTGAGTGTATGTCCCGTGAAAACCTCTTTGTATGATGCAATGTTTAAAAACGGTTATAGTCCAAGTAAAAACATTTGACTTGGTTCTCTATAACCTGGCCCTGATACCAATCTGTAACACCCCTAAATAGGGTCGCAACGGAATAAGGATCCGGGGCGTTACATCATAAATCAATAGCACAAGAATATAAGAGAACGACCTCTAAATGAGTCGTTTTGAAAATACATTAGATTTCATAAATTGTTTAATACAAAAGCTTAACTGCTTAACTTGTTCAATCTTGAAAATGAAAAGATTTTAGAACATAACAAATATCCCCAAAATGTAATGCCTCTAAATCTTAATGCATGACTCCTAAAATGATTGACCACTAATGTATCCCTTGCACTTGTACCTTATTGACCTGAGAAAAACATGCTTTAAAACGTCAACATAAAGTTGGTGAATTCACAGGTTTATGTAAATATAATGTAGGACCACAAGATTTTCAAGTGTATGATAATGCAATAGATGCAAACATTACAAAAAGTAATTACGTTTCCCTAAGCTGATGGCACTGAAGCTCGACATGTATGACTTGCAATATAAATTGCCTACATTGCCCTTGATGATGTTCTAACCCGCAACATCCCAAATCCGACATGGTATACGTCCGTTGTCTGGCAAACCGGCACAGTGAGCGCTACTCACCCGAACGGGGAGGTCAATCCCAAATAGATCTATTTATAACATTCGCGCTTACACCAAGTAATTGACAATTCATGATAATGGGCTCAGTGGGTTATCGCTACTTAGGCAAACACGTAATCATTTTAAAATGTACACTTGCGTCCAATTTGTAAAACAATGCATGTTTCTCACCTAAAAAGTTGTAAATCGTTGTAATTGTAAAACATGTGGCTATGAACTCACCTCAGTAAATGTATTTGATATATAAATCAAATATGAAAATCGTCACGTATAGTCCGAATGCAACCTAATTAAATATAGGTCGTATGAGTACTATCTACTTTGAATAACTAACACAACATATAATTCTATATAGTTACATCACCACCTAAACATGTTTGTTTAATTTATAAAATTAAACAATATAAATTTGTACTTTGTAAAATAAATGTTCATGTAATTGTGTTTGTAAAAATGTTATATTTGTCCAACAATTGATCGTTTATAAATAATAATTGTTTTAAAACCTTTATGTAATTATATAATGATATTATATAATTAGTTTAATTGATTTCACAAAAATAGTGCACAAGTATAAAAATAATGCATAAGGTTTTATAAACCTTATATCTTTTTCGTTTTAACTCCGTTTTATACGTTTTTATGCCCACGGTTTCGTATTAAAAAAATATATCAAAATATTACATTTATAATATTTTAGCTACTGATGAACAGTAACTTTTACTGTTTTTGTAAAATTATATAAAACTACTTTTATATAATTAATTGTTGTAATCTCGTAAAAATCATAACTCATTCGTTTTAATTCGGTTTTTAGTGATTCTTATATCCACGTCTTCGTAATTAAAATTTCAATAAAAAAAATATTTTCCAAAAACTCACTGTTATGAACAGTAACGTATTTTTATAAAATTACTTTTATAAAAATACTTTTTATCGTAAACTTGTAAATAGCGTAACTTCTTCGTTATAATTCGGTTTTTAATGTTCTTTATAGATTTGGATTCCTTGTAAAAAGTACTCTCATAAAAAAATCAATTATTTTCCATCAGATCTGTTTAATTTCAAATTTTATAAAATTACTTTTTATCGTAAACTCGTAAACTTCATAACTTCTTCGTTATAATTCGGATTTTCGAGTTCTTTATATATTTAGAATCGTCACGAAATGTACTATTTTAATAAAATATAAAATAAATATTATTTTGGTCGAAATAAAACAGTAAGTTTTTAGGATTTTATATAAAAGTTTATAAACTTGTTTTTATAAGTTTTTAACTCAACTAATGTGCTACAAGTCCTTTAATTTATGTAAAAACACATTTTTGATATATATTGAGTCCTTAAATTTGTGTTCATCATGTATAGTTCAAGTTTTTCCAAGAACATGTTCATTATATTTATTTACTCATATAAACTATATAAATAAATAAATAAATAACCGTAAATTATATAAATTTATCCATTGCTTGTAAATTCATAAGTAAAACATATTCTCATGGTTTTAACATTATTTTAACCATGAACAAAGTGAGATTCGAATTTAAACAAGTGTGAAATTATTTTATAACTTTATAAAATAAGCCTAGGTGATGATTAACAACATAGCAATTAGATAAACATGAAATTAATATATTGAAGAAATTAGGGTTTATATAAGACCTTAGGAAGATGCAAGAATATGATACACAAGATCTAAACCCAAGTATTAACCAAGAAACCCTAGTTTCTATTCAAAAAAAACCCTAAGAAAACCCTAGTTTTCTTATACTTGAATAACCCTTTAAATCACCCAACCAAGCTTCTAATATTTTTTGAAACACCTTAGATATGTTATATATCAACCTTAGTATACTTGTACCACTTTAGAAATCAAATTTTATGGATGGTTTATGTTATGAAAATGAACTGTGGGTTTGTGAAGGAAACAAGAGAGAAATGAAATGTTTTTGCTTGTAATTTGTTAAGTGTGAGTTTGTTTTACTTTATTGATCCTATTTGTAGCAATACTAGAAGAGAAATACCACTTAGATGAAGTTGTCAAATGGTTTTGGTTTGTTCCTCATGGTAACCGGTTATGGAGACCAAAAGAGTAAGGTTTTTAGGTTTAAAAATTAGTTTAGGGCTTGCTTTGTGTAAGAGACATGAAGCTTGTCTCATGGGATGTGACATGCCCTAAGCATGCTTAGTTTTTGTCTCCCATTTCTCCTTGTTGGCTGTCAGATATAAGAACACAAAGGAAGAGGCCAAAGTGATGAAAGGAATGATATTTGATCCTTTGGATAACAACTATAATAGTTTAAGAGTGTTAGTGGAGGTGTGGTATTTAATTTTAAGTGATATTTGAATGTGTATGTAAATTTCGGTTATAAGGTGTAATGAATAAGAGTTTATGTGATTTTTGAGTATTATGGGTATTAGTGGGTATTTGTTACAGTCTAAATGGGTTTATGGTTTGCCATGCATGCAAAAGTGTAGTTTTATTGCGTTACATAAATGTTTTACGTAACCAATAAAAATAAAAAGCGTAAAGTTATAAATTATCATCCTAATAACTTTATAACACTTACTTGACGTAAACATTTATTTGTTTGATACCCGTTTACGTTAAATGTTGATTTTTAGTTTACTCGATTTAACTAAGCGGTTTAAATAAAAAGCAAACGCGTAAAAGCCTAAAAATAAATAATAGAATTATTAAAGTCGTAAAATGACTTAAAAATGAGAAATGTTACAACACAGGCATGGGTCATTCCCCCTGGTTTCCCATACCAGTAAATTTGGTTATGTGGTCTTCCGGATCACCGGTACTATCATAGATTTTTGCATTCGTCGGCAATCTATGCCCTGGGGCCGAAAACTCGATGATTCGTTTCGTGAAGGGACATTTCAACACTTTCTTGAAAGGCTTGCTTAAGTCGTCATCCGTTGTGATTGCCTTCCCTTTATATTTTGGGCTTGTCACGACCGCCTTTTCTTTGTTTTTGGCCTTAACAACCTCCTCTACTTCATCATCGGTATCTTCATCTTCGTCATTGAAATTTAACAACAGGGGTTTGATAAGATCACGATTACCGGGCTCTTTCAAGAGTTCCTTGAGGGCAAAGTGGTGTCCCTCTATTATGCTCTGATTGGTAGTGTTTTGGTTGGGTGTTTATTTGTTTGCTGTTTTCTTGATTGGTGTGGATGATTCTGGATCCGTCATTCATAGCACTAGGCAGATTGAATTTGGGTCCCACGGATGGCGCCAATTTGTTGAGGTAAAGATCCGCTAGGAGGAGAGACGTCCTTCTAAACTTGTTTAGCGCCTCAGCAAGCCTGTATACAAAAGACAACACACGTTAGCCTCGCCCCGGGTATAACCTAAGACCAAGCTCCGGTGTGAGAGTAAGTAATGGGTAATGAAGGAAGCTAAGAGGTAACAGATTTGAATGGAATAAATGCGTATTAAGTAGATGAATGCATTGAATGTGCTCGAGGTATTTATACTACCCAAAGGACTGTAGACGGTTACTGTTCCTGACACCTAGAGGAATGGTCACGCTGAGCTACCCTGTATTTCTGTCAGACGGTCATATTCACGTGGGAGACAAGATCCCTTAAATCTTGGATTGAAGGCGTGAGATTAGGGATTGTTATAAAACAGCAGTTATTAGCAAGTTACCTGGTCAATAGAGTGTATTGGTCTTTCCCAACGTTTTCATACTTATCCTTTAAGATGATGTGTCAAGGCCAAGAGGACCCTGCCGGGTGGTGATTATTATTTAACACAAATCTGTGTGTGCGTTCCCAGTGGTTTGGTCCTAGCGGCCATATACACGAATAAAGCTACAACAATCATATGGGATATAACTATGAAAATCTAACAATCGAAGGAAGAACCCACGCCTCCCGAACCTAACAAATGTAAAACCACCAAAAGATGATTTATAAAACCTACACTTACCCATCGAAATAAAATTAAATAAGCGGAAATAATTCTGTTGCAAAAAGGTTATTTCAAGCCAAACAAGTTTTATGTTTCAACCAAATGGATGATATTACAATTTATAGTTTTAAACATACCAAAGACTATTGAAAAATGAAGTATCTCTCGTATTTAGGTTTTGACTCAAAACCCAATCGATGTGCCAATATCTCATACGGTTGGACAATTGTGCTATATGACAGTGAATATATGCAAACGAACTCATGACTTAGCATCCCCAATAATCATGTACCCAGACCTAGCATCCTCGCTAGTCTGATCACCAGCGCGTACCAACGCTCTTAGGGTCACAACCCCGATGACATACCACACCTAATGCCTACCAGCTGGAGCTAATTAGGGTGAAGAACCACACAGAAAGATCACATAGCATAGCATACCAACGCATATCATTCACATAACAGTCATAAGCACATAGATTGTCCCAAAAATGAAATCACATTTTGCACAGTTCTATAAAAACAGTTCAAATCACATTTGAGTATCATTTTCCCCCAAAGGAAAAACAGTAAAAAGTGGGGCTACGAGAACTCACCTCAAGCAAACTGTCTCCACAGAAATCTCAATATCTCCACACACGACCTAGTCCAGTTAATGTCCCATTTTAAATCATTCATTTCTAAACAGTTTTTTTTCTCGGTTTTGATGCATAGAAGTTAGATGCGTTGTACGATTATCTTAAACGTTTTAGTGGTGTGATGGTTGACGACATAACTCCAAATTACCATATCAATCCATATCTAAGTGCAACATACTTATACTTATACTATTTAGCAAAATAGATAAGTAATATACTTAAATATTTATAATATATAATCATAAATATTTCGATAAGTCCATTCGGTACACTTAGTTACTATAAATACATTATTTATATTATACGAAATGAAACGATTATGTTTGTTAATCATCTTGGAAAAGTTTCGAGAAAAATTATATTTTTCGTCTTTTAGTCGACTTAATAAAATAATAATATTTTATTAACAAAATAAAAATTACGTTTTAAGTAAAATTCTAAGTATAGACTTTTTACGAAATTCGGCATGACCCGTACGTTTATATGACATTTCCCAAGGTTATCAAACCTTATTTTTCATTAAATTCCAACATTTCGTCACTTTTCGAACCAAATTCTAAAAATCACATTTCACAACGTTTACCAAAATTCTTTCTCAAAATGACTTTCAATATAACTTCAAATGTACATTTCACTTTCCAAAAGCTCGGCAAAACTCCCAAAACGACTAGTTAACGCTTATTGGGCTTTAAGGCCCAATAAGGATCCATTATACTTTTTATATATCCAACATACGTTCTAAGCCCAAAACTAAGGCCCAATAGCATATATAAGCTCATAGATAGGTTACCAAAATATCAACTTTTGTTTGCCTAAGTTACTAAACTTTTTTTTGTTCAATTGGGTTACTGGACTATCGAAATCGGTTAAATTTTAGACCCAACCTTGGGTTACCGTTTTGTAGTGTTGATTCCCGGTTGCATTGCCAGCGTGGCTTTTGACCTTTTATATATTTTGTATTTTAAAAACCTTTTTATAATCTGTTATTAATCCCAATAAATTAAATAATCCGATTCATTTTAACTTAATTCATACACACACTCAATTCACTCAGAAAAATTCATCTAACCCTAATTCCATTAACAATTGAAACTTTTGAAGTTGATTGAATCCAGTTGCCATCTACTTAAACAGGTAATAATCACACACATTTTTAATTTTGTTTTCGTTTATCCAAATTAGGGCTTTTAATTTGATTTTCATTTAGGGTTTTTATGTAATATTTAAAGAACTTTCGAATTAACATTTGTCTTGTTTGATATTTGTCACAGATGGCATCATCATCTCAATCTTCCAACTTTGTGATAAACTTCCATCGTGGTGGTTCTTTTGTAAGAAACCCTCTCACCTATGACTTTGAAATTCTCTCAAAAGTAGAAAATGTTGATCTTTCTTCTATGGATTATGATGCATTAGGTAGATTGATAGGGAGTGAATTTTCTGGTGAGGTTAAAAGTATGTTTTATTTGCTGTCTGGTAAAGATTTGGATAGTGGTTTAAGGTGTTTAAATTCTGATGCTCAGTTAAAGGAATGTGTAGAATGTGGTAAAAAAAATGATTTTGTTGTGGATATTTATCTGTCCAGTTCTGTGTTTGAGTTAAATGGGGGAGATGGTAGTGATAGTGACCTAGAAGATGATCTTTTTGATTATTTTAGTGAAGAAGATAGTGATACAGCCTCTGTTGATCATTTGTCTGATGGTGAGGAAGAAGTATTTGAAATTAGAACTCAAAAGATAGCCCCTAAACCTAGGCAGAAACCTTCTAAAATGTTTGATGCAACATTCTTGACTAGGATTTACTCTACATTGGATAGGGAGGAATATGTTGATACAGAGGTAAGGCCTTTAGCAGAAGATCATGATCATGTTGGTGATCAGTTCCCAATCCATGATCCTTCTATAAAATGGAAGTTGATGAAACCAGTATTGGGTGAAAGGTATGAAAGTCCAGAACAATTGAAAAGAGCTTTGGCCTTTTATGCCTTAGCAAATGGATATAAGTTGTATTATGATGTTAATACCCCTAAGAAACTACATGCTAAATGTAGTAAAGATTCAGTAGAAAGGAAATGTCCTTTTAGATTATGGGCATCATGGATGTCAAGGGAAAGATCTTTTCAAATTAAAACTCTTGTTGATCAGCATGCATGTTCTAGGACATATGAGTATGGGACTTTGATTACAAGTGATTGGATTGCTAGGAATTATGCCAAAAAGATCATGATCAATCCAAATATTAAGATTAGGGAAATTGTGGAATTAATTTTGAAGAAATACAAATGCAAGGTCACTCTTAGTCAAGCTAGAAGAGGAAAGAAGAAAGCTTTAAACCAATACCAGACATGCTTAGAGGATCACTATGGAATGTTATGGTCTTATGCCTCAGAGATTTTGAATTCTAATCCAGGGAGTACTTGTAAGTTAGGTGTTGATAACATGCCTGATGGAAAGAACTACTTCAAGACATTCTATGTTTGCTTTAAGGGTGTGAAACAAGGATGGTTACAAGGGTGTAGGAGGGTCATGGGTCTAGATGGTTGCTTTTTAAAAACAATATGCAAAGGGGAAGTGTTGTCAGCTGTAGGAAGGGATGGAAGTAATAAAATCTATCCCATTACATGGGCAGTTGTCAGTGTTGAGAACAAGGAAAATTAGAGTTGGTTTATGAAATGATTGATGACTTGGATATAGATGCTGGTGTAGGTCTTACTATCATTTCAGATCAGCACAAGGTATAATGTCTATACTTTTAGATTAAAGGTATTCATTTATGTATCTATACTTAACCATTATTTGTTTCTTTTAGGGACTGATAGAAGCTGCTAAAGAAATAATTCCTTTAGCATAACACAGACAGTGTGCTAGGCATGTTTATGCCAACTTCAGAAAGAAGTTTAATGGTGTTGTGTATAGGAACCTTTTCTGGAAAGCAGCTAAGGCAACTTACCCAGCTAAGTTTGAAAGGATAATGTCTGAGATGAAGAGTGTTAGCATGGATTCACACAAGCACTTGATGGAAAGAAAACTTAAAAGCTGGAGTAGGGCTTTCTTTAGTACTGATAAAGCATGTGATGCCGTTGAGAATGGAATTGGTGAATGCTTCAATGCACTAATAGTGGAAGCAAGAAGGAAACCCATTATAAACATGCTTGAAGATATAAGGTTGATGACAATGGAAAGGATGCAAAAGATGAGGGAAAAGCATGAGAAATGGAATGATGGAATTTTTCCAAACATTAGAAAGAAATTTGAAATCATTAAGGATTTGCACAAGTATATTCATACAATTCAAACAGTTTGCACAGGTTTCTTTTTACATTTTTAACACTAATGCAATGATTTGTTCAGGAATTGGAAAGTGGTACCAAGTGAGGAAAGCAAATTTGAGGTAAGAAATGGTTATGATGGATTCATAGTAGATGAGAGGATGATGACTTACAGTTGTAGAGCTTGGCAGTTGTCTGGTATACCATGTCAACATGGATGTGCAGCTATTTACTTTTTGCATAAGGATCCTGAAGACTATATCTCTGATTGGTATGGTAAGCATATGTTTGTTTCTGCTTACTCTACTTACATTGAGGGTATGAATGGTATGGATCAATGGCCAACCACAGAGTATACAAAACCATTGCCTCCAGTTGTTAAAAAGATGCCTGGAAGACCACCCCATAAAAGAAAAAGAGATGCAGGTGAAAAGGATGATGGGAATAGAACTAGGTTGGGAAGAAAAAGGGTAATCATGCACTGTTTTATATGCAAAAAAGAGGGACATAATCTTAGGAGTTGTCCAACAAAAGGTGATGGAGAAGGGTCTGCAAGTGGTAGTCAAGGTGCAACTGGTAGTTCTGTTAGGGGTGGTAAAACTACTAGGGGTGGTGGGTCTGCTAGGGGTGGTTCTACTAGTGGTAGTTCTGTTAGGGGTGGTAAAACTACTAGAGGTGGTGGGTCTGTTAGTGGTAGTCAAAGTGCTAGGGGTGGTCAAGGTTCTAGGGGTGGTAGTCAAGGTTCTAGGGGTGGTAGTCAAGGTTCTACAAGTTGTAGAGGGGGGGGTTACGACTATAGGGGTGGGTAAGTCAAGGTTCTACCAGTTGTATAGGGGGGGGGGTTAGGACAAGGGGGTGGTATTCAAGGTTCTGCACTAGGTTCCGCACAAGGATCTGCAATGTATGGTGAAGTCAAGGGTCTGCTAGTGGTATTCAAAGGTCTCAAGTGTTCAAAAGAGTTAATGGTAAAGCAGTTAGGCAAAGAGGAAGGGGTGATGGATCAAAATCAAGTGCTTATCCTCATGGTATAAGGCCAATTAGTTATGGTGTTTCATGAGATCCTATTGATGGAGAGACAATGGTAGGAGTAAGTGATGTTAAATTTTTTCATTGTATTTATTCATATATTTGGTTGTTTTGCCTTAACATCTTTTTGAGTATATGTAGAATACGCAAGGAATACCAGTCCCTGCATGGCCATATGATGGAAGCCCAGCTGATCTGTTAGGTGCTGATGAAATTCCATTGACTGGTACACAACCAATGGCATCACAAGATCCAATTGATGAACCTGTACCAAATGTTCCTGCACCAAATCAACCTGTACCAAATGTTCCTGCACCAAATCAACTTGCACTAAATGTTCCTGCACCAATCATGAGGAGGGAGTCTGAAAGAATCAAAATGATCAAGTTTAGCAAGCCTGTCTCACCTGGACCAGGATTGACACCAGAAGATGCAATGCTTGTTGAATAGCTCTTCTGTTTTATTAAATGTATTTGAACAAAACTGTATTTGCCCTTATTTTGTATCTGCTAGTGGCAATTAAACTCAGGATGGTAAACTCAGGATGGTAACTTAACTAGGTTTGGCTGTTGTATAGCTTAACTTTAGTATCTACTGATGGATGTAATTATTTTGTATGACTTGGCAATGGAATGAATGAATGTTAGTTTTTTTAACTATTGATGGATGTCATTATTTAGTATCTACTGATGGATGTCATAAGGTGATAGAACATATACAAAACTTCATATTTCATTCATAGCAAAATATGATTACATTAACCTAATACAATTACAGAAAATACCTACCAATACCAAATAAAAACTACATAAACCTAATACAACACCAAAAGCATAAACCTAATACAACTACATAAACTTTATAAGGACCATAGCCACCACCAAAAGCATCAACACCTTGTTAAAGAATGCAACCCGACCCCTTTCAGCATTCACTTGCACCAATTCATCTTGAGCAGCCCTCAAATTATCTTGAGCAGCCCTCAAATCATCTTGAGCAGCCCTCAAAATATTTTGAGCAACCCTCAAATCATTTTGAACAGTCCTTACATTGGAATGAAGAAGATACATCCTTCTTTGATACCACTGATTTGGCAATTCACAATCCACCCACCTAAAGTAATTGCAATTCAGGTTAGGATCCAAGTAGTTAGGGCAACCAAGAAATCGTCGAGCTGGGTTGTCCATTGTCCATGAAGTTCTGCATGTAGCTAATAATCCACACCAACAAAGATTGTTATTTTCCATTTTGAGGGTTATGCTTAATTGGCGATCTTGGAAGTAAACCCTAGATGAGTGAGGAGGATTGGGTAAAAAATTTTGGGGGTAAGGATGACCCTTTATTTGTTTATAAAGATTAAATACAAGTGGAAAGCTGACTTGGCTAACGGGTCCCACAAAAATATGACGTGTATAAGTAAATAACAAATCAACTGGTTGCCAGTATACGTGGTAACTTGATTGAACACACTTTAGGTGTTCAGTAACCTTACAGACAAACTTCGATAGTCCAATAACTCAATTGAACAAAAAAAAGTTTAGTAACTTAGGCGAACAAAAGTTGAAAGTTTGGTAACCTATCTAACCAAAAACCCTTAAATTAATAAGCTTTAGGTCCAACTAATTCGTCAAACAGCTTTATAAAAAATATAAGCTTTGGCTTTCGGCTTATACCATAAGCTTTATTCCTAGTGCCAGCTCCAACCCATTACGCCAAAAATACCTTAGAACTTTTCGGCTTGTATAAACTACAAGCCGAAAAGTTTCAAAATAAGCCACATAAAACGAGCTCATGAAGCATAACCTCAAACTCAAAAAGAAGTCATAAGCCGCCTATATAAGCTGAAGCGAACACACCTTAAACATTTCGGTTTATATATATTAATTATGTCATTATAAGTTTATATAAGCCGAAAAATTGCAAAACAAGCCACAAAAAGTGAGTGCCCAAAACCAAAAAAGTCATAAGCCGAATATATAAGCCGGAGCAAACAACCCCTTAGATGGTATTTGTTTCTTTCCTAAGACATTTTTTTAGAATATTCAAAAATTAATAGTCTTTCTTTCTATTTCGGGTTGTTTTAAAATTATTGTCTCGTTTGAAATATAATTGTGAGCAACGTAATAAGATTATCATATCACATCTAGTTATATTAAAAATTACAAACTTCAATGAAAGTTTTAAAAGGTAAAACGATCATTCTCCAATAAATAAAAAAAAAGATACTAGTAATGATTATGTTTTTTTAAACTGTATGTTTTTTTAACTTAAAACCATTTAGTTAGAGATCTTCTCACACAACTTGCAGTACAATTGAGACAAAATATTTCAGGATTTTAATGATTTTTTAGAGTTCATCAAAAAATTCTTAATTTTGACTTTTTAATTGGCCAATAGAATTGTTCAATTTTTTTACGCAGGTGGAATGGAATTTTCCTGTTGACCAATAGAAACGATCATTCTAGTTAGAGATCTTCTCATACAACTTGCAGTACAATTGAGACAAAATATTTCGGTATTTTACGTGATTTTTTTAGAGTTCACCAATAATTTTCAATTTTGACTTTTTAATTGGCCAATAAAATTGCTCACTTTTTTCACAAAGGTGGAATGGAATTTTTCTGTTGGCCAATAGAATTGCTCAATCTTTCCGATTTGCCTTGAAATGATGGTTTTCCTTTTGAGTTTGTTTGGTTGCACGTAATTGACTGATAAAGAAATACTTGAAATGATGGTTTTCCTTTTGGGTTTGTTTGGTTACACGTAATTGACTAATAAAGAAATGTAATCAATGATGTAAGAGTGCACGGTACGATTGCACCATTGGTTGGCGCCATTCTTCCAACCGAGAAACATCAACGACGCACCATACCGTTGGCTGCGCCGTTCTCCCTCGTGCCATCACAACCAGCTCACGGCATTAAGTTTTTTGTGTGTGTTTGTGTGTGTGTGTTTATCTGTGTGTTTATGGGTGCGTGTGTTTGCGTTTTTGTGTTTGTGAACTGTTTGATGAAAAAAATTCTTTTTTTTTGTTTGTCCATGGCTACCAGCAGGAAGAAGAAAGGGAAGACAAAGAAGGGTAATAATAAAATTATTATTTTTAATTAATTTTTTTATTTTAAACTTCATTGTTATATAAGTTGACATTATTAGTCCCTCAGTGTTTATTTCTTGTTTACATATTATGCTTTCTATCTTTATGTAAATGAAAAAGGAAAAAGAAAAAAATTGGCCAACGGCACCAGATTTCTGGTGCCAACGGATACCTGCCAAAATGTGGTGCCAAAAGGTTTCTGGTGCCGTTGTGGTTTTTGCTGACGTGACATCACTTTTTGGCTATTTTTACCAACGGCACCACTGTACCCAACTCTCTAAGGGAATGCTCATAGTAATTGAATGAGTAAACCATTTCATTGGTCTATTTGATTGCTATGTTAGGTTATTATGAGAGTTTATACCACACGTCACATTTCAACCTGATTATGAAACTAGTGCAACGTCATATTCAGCTTAGTTAGAACTAGCAGGGTACCCGAGCGTTGCGGCGGCGGGTACCCTGTAACTAAAAGTTTTGATGAGCGATTTTTTTGGTCTATACGTTCTCTTTTACGACAACGGTGTTAGTTATCGACTATATTTTGGCCTCAAATAAGTTTCTATCGACAAACTGTAGTGCTAGAGTCGATGAACCATTTCAAAAATAAGTGTTTTTCTGATGACATTGTTGCATAGAAATGAAATATTGTTAAGCGTTAAAAAACTTATCTATTGTCATAAGAAATTACTGAATTTTAAACGTGTGTAAAAAGCTTCAGGAAGTCCAATAAGCTTTGTGTATTTATAAAAATCTTACACGTCTAAAAGTCCAATTTTTACTATTGCATATTTATTCCACCATCACTTGGCTTGTTGTAAATGAATTCCCAAGTTCAAAATCCATTTCTTAGACCAAATTTCTTTGTATCTCGTTTTTAACCTTTAGCTTCAGTGAATATTTAGAGACGATTATTTGAAGAATTCCAAAGAAAATTAAAATTCAAATACGGTTTTCACTCACGCTTTCCAACAAATGTTAGCACAATATATAATTTATATAAAACATCAAAAATCGTGGAACGTGCACTGCCGATTAAAAAATTCAAGTTGATTAAAAAATTCAAATCACCCATTGATGTAAAGAAAATATAAAGAAATAAAAGAATTTTCAAAATGCACCATGAACCTTAACCTATTTACGACTTTTTTTATATAACAAACTCTATTTATCAAATATGGAGCACGTATCTATCGATTCATTCGGGAAAAAAATGGCGCTGAAAAGATCATCGAAATGCGAACAAAATGAGCCAAATATTGCAATGTTTTTGACATACGAACGATTTTATAAAAAATATTGAAGTTTAATATATATTTTAAAATATTTACGGAAATAGTCTTTGAGGTTATTGGTTCGTTGTAAGGTGAATTTGGCGTTATCATGCCGTTGAAAAAATATTCCCGTGCGCTCCGCGGCAGCGCGCGGGTGTCGTTTTATTATTTTATTTTATTATTTTATCGTTGAAAGGGTTAATAGGATTAAAAGTTGGTCAGATTTGTTCACATTACCGGGGCAGACGACATACATCTTACCGCGTCTGTTGTGGCGACGTGGTGGATGATATTTGAATCTCAATGGTGCTGTTCTCGGTTTCGGGGTTTCCTGTGGGATGAGTTTTCGTTGGCAGTGTGTCTTGAAGGTTGTGGAGATTTAATTGTTTCAGTTTTGTGTTGGCCGATTGATGTTATACTAATGTTTTTTTTTAAATAATGTAACTTTTATTATGTTTATGTATTGAATGGTTTTATAACTTTCTTAAAGAGGAAATGTTTTTTTACTTAATTCTACTTTTAGAAAATATGCTAAATGCTTTATAAAGTAGTAGAGATGAATAAGCAGTCTACCATTAGTAAAAGAAACATATTGTTGACTTTATGAATAAGCAGTCTACAACCAATTGGTGAAGAACAAAGAGCAAAAAGAACATGGCAAACACCCTGCGTAGAATTGATCAGTTGAGATTGAAATTTGAACCACGTGGACGAGATCGAAAGAAACCAAGAATGTATCATTAGACTATCGAGAATTCAAGAAGTTGTAATTTGCCATTAGCATGTACTAAGAATGTAAACATCAATAGTCCTAACAACTTTGAATATATATCGAAGATATGATATAGCCGGTCAACAAAACACAAACACTCTATAAGATACATATACTTTTTCTGCTTACATCCCCACTTCTGAGAGTATATAAGAACCGCATGGGCCTTCCAAACAATTTTAAAACAACTGAAATCTGTCGTACAAACCCTATGAGAATCGGTAGCGATTCTTACAACTCTCTCATCCGGCATTATTGTCATCAAAGAACAAGTTCAAGCAGGTAACTGAAGCCTTACATTGTTCTTCCAGCTGCACAGAAATCATCAGCAACAGTCACTAAAAGTGTAAATGTAACATTTGTTCCCTGAGCTTGCAAACTGGGGGGTGGGGGGCGGGTCTAAACAAGTCAGAATGGGTCATTTTGATACGGGTCTAAATGATAGCGGGTTATATATGACAACAAAAGGTTTATTCTTCTAATATATAGATTTATATATATAACAAATCAGGATACACTATAGGCGACTATTGCCTCATTTGACCCGTTAGACCCATTTGATGTATTAGAGATGAAAATAACCCGAACCAGTCCATTTATAAGTTAATGGGTCGAAATTGCCAGATCTAATGGTAAAAAATTTAATCATTTAGTTTATGACATGTTGCATTTACCTTTCAAAGTAGTAATAGAAGAAATCGGCATATAGCAACGTCTGGACTAACCCTGCTATCCAAGCTGCAACACCAGACAAAAGTATTAATATAGCCCATAAGGCTCGTGAATTTGATATAAATCTAAACAACTTCTTTAGTGTAAAGTAGTGCGAGAAAGAGAGACATACTGATCCAATGGACATAATGGGGTTCAGTGAAGTAACGGTAAATCCAGTTCAGAATGTATAAACCTCGGTATGCGCTGCAAAAAGCAATACAAATTTAGTTTTTATCTGAACCGCTAAACCTATAATGCAATTTGAATTAGTACTGCAAAATTTTATTACCCAAGAAGAAAAACATATTGGCCAGTCAAGTTATCGATGTTTCTTGTTCTTTGCAGCAAGACTAGCTGAGGAAGTATCGCAACTGCTTCCAGATATAAGGAGAATGTCCACATTACCTGTTCAAAAGACATTGCTAAATTATATATATTTAAACATTATAAATGAATTATGTATTTGACACGCAGGTTATTTCATTCATTATCAATGATTTTTATTTTATATAGAGTGCGTCAGCAACGGGACCCATTTCAAGGTTTCAACCCAACAAGTCGGCAACTATAATTTCAACCCCTAACACGTCTGTTTAACCTATTATCCAACCCGCCCGTGTTATAAACACTGAGCTTGGTTGATATGGTGCCTTTTGTAAGGTGATATGAGACGGTAGAACACGATATGAACTAAAGTGAAATACATAACGTAAATAGCAAGGTTTTAATACCTCTTTGAAAGTTAACTTCTCATGAACAAGTAATGCCAAAAGCAAACAAGGCAGCATGAGGATATAATGACGAAAGGTGTCCTGATCTTTATCATAGGATCTACGAACAACCCTGTGATGTCTTATGTACCATACAATAGAGAAAGAGCTCCCAAGGAAGATCAACTTCATGACGGTATTGTATAGTGAGATAAAATCGGTAAATATATCCAAGTAGCGAGTGACAAAGACCAGCGCATACAGTTCCTGAGTTTTCAATGATACACCTGCATATAACGCAAGTAAAAGATCAAAACCCATAATTTATTGCTTTCATTTAACTTTTGCTTACTAAATTGCCAAATCATACAGTTACTTTAACTAGGGGTGAGCAAACGGATCGCGGACCGGACCAAACTGAGAAACCGGCCTGAACCGGACCGAATACCGAACCGGACCAGATTGACCCGGACCGGACCATTTCTGTCCGGTCTTCGGTCTGGGGATTTGGCCAAAGTCGGTTTCGGTCCGGTCCGATTTTGGTCAGTCCTGTCCGGTTTTCGAACCATGAGCACCCCTAACTTTAATTGTAAAACAATCACAGATAATACCAAAACACTTTTAAGTGTAACACAATCACAAGATAATACCAAAACATAATAGATTCATGATCACAACATCTTGCAATACAAACCATAAGTGTTGTTATAAACATAATGTCATAAAACATAAAACCATAAGCTTGTAACTGAAGCCTAATAATGTTAAGAGATTGTTAACTGCAGCATGGATCATTAGTCAAAACATAATATGCCAAAACATACATTTTACATAAACATAAAAGCATACAACCAAATTGTCACTGTTTTCTTGTTTACACAGTACATTATCCCAAAAGATCAATACATGTCTAAAACTTCAAAAACTTGTACTGGATGAACCACTTCGACATTAAACCTTCATATGGATGAACCAACAACTGATCAACTATACCTGCAAACTTAAAATATGCAATGCAATGCAGTTAGTATAATATACGATGCAATGCATTAACAAAATATACAATGCAATGCATTAACAAAATATACAATGCAATCATTAGACTCGTCTAGTCAAAGAAACACCACTTGAAATATGAATATTGCTTCATTAGTTTCTCACAAATCTTGATGCTTTTAGAGCTAGTATGCAATTAGTGATTTTAACATCACTTCTTGGTTTCTAACACTTGTTGAAGGTGTTAAAAAAGTTTGTTGATCTAAGTTGGCAATGGCTAAAGGTTGACCTAAGTTGCCATGTTGTTTTTAAACCAAGTATAACAAACATGGTTCTAACAACTCTATTTCCTCCCATATTATCAACACCACTAGCTCTGTCTCCCACATTCAAAAGACTCTTAGACCTTGCTCCCACATTCACAAAACCCACATATGCTTTCACATTCATAGAACCACCCTCTCTAACGATAATACTAGTAGGCTTTGGTAGAACCGGTTTTTTCTTGTTACCACCCACAAC
>BQNB010020524.1:0-65355 GCA_026074375.1 Tanacetum coccineum
CAATCAATTACAACAGCCCATTTGTGTGCATTTGACAAAGACTGTGAAGACTTTGAAGACCCAATCCTAGCCCAGTTACAGCCAATCTCAGCCATCGTACACACAAAACCCACTTCATATCCTTATTGGGCTTGAAAAAGCCCAATAACCAAACCTGTACCTTATTGGGCCCAAACCATACCCAATTGGACCCACAAGCCCAACAAAAGCCCACAATCCTTTTTTATAAAACATAAGGACCAAAAATGTAAATTTTAAAAACTTTGTTTTATAATTAAAAATGAAAAAATAAAGAAAAGGGGCCAAAAATGCCAAGTTTTAAAAGTTGTTTTATAAAGAAAAAATGGTTTAAATAAAACACAAGGGCTGAAATTTGCAATTTGCCAAAACTCTTTTTTATTCTTTTGTTATAAAACCAGAGGGACCACTTTTGTAATTTACCAAACCTCTTTTAATCTTTTAGTTATAAAAACGCAAGGGCCAAATGTGTTATTTCCTAAACCTATTTATAACTAAAATTTCGGCTTAAATAGAATGAACAAAGAAAGAAAGTTGGGGGGTGCTTTTGCACCTTCCCCAAACTTCTCTTTTAAACCTCGAACCATAACTGTACCCTCACCAGTTTACCGCCAAATCCATACCACCCCTTTCCCACGGTTTCTAGCTACAAACCACCTCCCAAGTACTACCACCAGCTCACCCTCACCAATTCCCACTTACCCATTGCCCCTATAACCCTTTCCCTGGCAAAATCACACAACCCGAGCACCCCCTTCAATGGTTGAGATGAAGAGAAGCCAACAAAGGGCTAGGATTGATTGGGAGGCTTTGTACTCTCACAGCTAACACAACCCAAGTCAAGAGAAGGCTTTGAGCTTGTATAAAAGAGCCAAGACCAAGCCGAAGTCCACACACCCTTTTTACCTTTTTTTTTAGTTTAAATGTTTTAATTAAGTTTTTTTTAAGCAAGTATTGTAATTCAGTTCACTTTAAAAGTTTTATGTAATTTCTTTAATGTTAATGAGAAGTTAAGAGTGTTTGAGAAAATTGCTATTGTCGAAATTTAAAATATCATTCAAGTTGTTTAATTCTGTTTAGATTGATTAAATGTGTGTTAAAAGTTATTAAAATGAGCTTGTAATCAATTATATCTACCTCCTTTCACCCAAAAACCAGTTAAAAAGCCTTTTTTATAAAATAAGGGGGTGTTTGGTTTAGTCCCAAAATGGGTCATATGGGGGTTTTTCATGGGTTGTAACCACTCAGCCAACTTTGGCTGAGTGTGTAGGCTTTATTAGGCCACTTTAATCACCACTTTTAGTGTCAAAATCCGTTTTTAAGCCCTTTTTGTATTCTGTCAAATTTCCAATAAGCAAAAGTGAGTTAAACCACTCAAGCTGCTTATGCAGCTTAAGCACACCATTGTTGTGCTTGTTGGTGTTGTTTCTAGCCATTTTAAAACACTGACTTCGCGCGAGCTCACCCCTCAAATATGTAAACAAATACAAATATGTATAAATACACAACAAGGGACGAAAACGCGAAGCCCATTATCAGCAGCTTTAATTAAGCCCTAAGCTCTCAAGTTTTGAAAATAAGCTCATTGGAGACCCCTTTCAATCTGTTTGTGCTTTGATTTAGGTGAAAAGCTCTTTAGAGCTTATTTTATAAGCCCAAAAAAGCCCCTTGTTCACTGCTGTTGTATCTCCCCTGGTGCTGAGCACCATATTAAGCCCCCCTTTTTCTAGCTTATTTAATATTAAGCTGTAGGTTATTATTGCTTTTTAATATAGCCTGTAGGTTTATCTCTTAGGTTTAGAAGCTTAAATCCCTAGGTTAGCTTATTTAGACAGCTTATTATAGCCTTAAAAGTCCACTTTTTCTGTTTTCTTTTTAAAACTGTCACATAGCTTATTCATATATCAGCTTATTTTAGGGCTTATTAGGAAGCCATAGCTTAAATATAGGATTCCCCTAGCCTATTTATCTGTTCCCTATTAATTGTAGCTTATCTAGTTAGCTTAAATCCCAAAAAGCCAAGTAAAATAAGCTCATAAGCTTATTAAGTTCTGTCAGCCCAAAAAGCTACATTTCTAGCTTATTTAGTTCACTACAGCTTATGCACCTTTTATGAAAATTGTTCCCCTTAAGCCCCTTATCAACTTTGCTTCTTTGGCTTTTTGATAATAAGCTGTTTGACTATCTTGTAATCGGGGTTCTCATCCCTCAGTGACTGTTTGGTGTAATTTCCTTTCTTTTATAGTAATAAGAGTTAATCCCCCTTGTTGTTGTTGTATCCCAGTAGGTCCCTTTTGTCCTTTCACTTTGTCCCTATTTTGTTTTAAACAACAGTTAACTTAGTTTAGTATATTTAATTTAATTAATTAAATTAGGTTTAAAATTAATTAGTTTAATTACTTTACTTTACAACAGTAAATTTTGGTCATTTTTATATTTTTTAGAATTGTTTATAACTTTTCTTTATTTTTTTTATTTTTTCAGAATTTTTATAACTTTTATTTTTTGTCTTTTTCTATTTTCTTAGTTTTAATTAGTATTTAATCTTTAAAAATTCATAAAAAATCCAAAAATTAATAAAAAAATATTTTTCTTTTTTATAAAATTTTCTTTTGTCATTTAGTGTCTAGGAAAAATATAAAATTTAGTGTAGGCTTAATTTTTCTTAAATTTCAGTTTTAGACCCGTTTTTACCGGGTGCGTTTTAAAACCGTTTCTTTTCGTTAGCATTCAAACGCCATCGCGTTTTAGTTCTAGTTTTCTTTATTTTTCAAATTAACTTAATTAGAATTTAATTTTGATTTTTAATTTAATTTAGCATTTATTTTTCTTAATTTTTAATATTTAGGTTTCCCGATACCCTAAATCTGTTCCCCGTATTTTAGTATAGAATTAATTTTAGGATTTCCCTATAACTAACTTTGTTTCCCGTAGTTTTTAAGATTCTCATTTCCTATATTTGTTTCCCGTAGAATAAATTAGATTTTATTTAATTAATTTTAGTTATAATTATATCAGTGTTTCCCATCATTCAAATTTCTCATCAAACCATGAATAATTCCAATTGCAGCCTCGTTGGGGAACATACGACCCGGGAATATCTCTTCCGGAATCATTTTATATTGATTCTTAATATTTTATTCCCTTTGTTAGATTTTGACCTTTTTCCTGGTCACGGCATTTGTTGAGATTGCATTTTGAGTTATTTTTATCATATAACTTATCAACAATCAGCTAGGGCTTCTAACTTCTTTTAACACCCCCAAATTTACACGCAGCAAAACCAACTTTTGGGTGTTAAATTCATAGCACAATAGTCACAAGAATATAAAGAACGACTCAAAAAGAGACGTTTTAAAACAAGCATTTCCATTCCTTAGTTTCAGAGTTCAAAAGCGTAGTCCCAAAGCATCATTACCATAATATTATACAAGTTTGACATAAACAAACTAAAACAAGTTTTCATTTAAGGAATGGATTTTAAAATAATGAACAAAAGTTTAGCGCAAATCCTCCTTTCTAGCCTCCAAGCCTCCGATCTTCAATTACCTGAGATAGACATGCTAAAAAGTCAACACGAGGTTGAGTGAATCCATAGGTTTTATAAGTGAATAAGAGTTGAACACAAGCATTATAAAATACATAAATATCATATAGACTTGTGGGCCAAACAAGCTATTAACCAACAGTTGCATTGAGCTCGTGACACCGATCCCATTCCGCAAAAATTAAGATAATCGTAATCACATACCAACTATATATTCATCATTTGCCCCCATGTTAGGTATTACGTCATATACCTACTAAAAATCTCGTCACAATAGGTTCGTACATTGGGACTGCTCACAAACGGATCCAAAGCCCAAAAACCGAACCGGGCTGCTTAACCCATAGCGCTATTTATTGTGCAAGCGGCTACCCATCATAGGTAGTTAACGGCTCACGATTGGGGTCTTTTGACGTAAAGCTACTCAAGCAACATATCACATATAATCGGGTCCAAGCATACAAGAAAACTACTTGTTTCATTTAGAAAACCCTACCATTGTATCTCCCTCGCGGGGTTTAAGAAAAAACATTTGAAAAGCGAGGCTATGAACTCACTTGATAGTATCGGAAGAAAGTAACGGCGATAGACGAACTTGGACGTCGACACGTAATCACCCGAAACCTATACAAAAGTATGTTTTAGATTTTATGTCGTTAATAATTAATAATACTACCAGAAATAGACAAGTATTGTATATCAGGTATGATGATCAAGTTATACATTGGGTAAGTAAATCACACCTTAAGCTTTTAGAAATATTTAGAGTATCAACATTTTTACTAGTTTTATTATAGTTAAATTTTTACTATTTTAAAAAAACCAATTGGTCCAAAAAGCCCAATAGGCCTAATTATAAGCTCATTAAGTAATTTGGTCCATTTTAATAGTCCATGACGAGGCCTTAGTCCAAATATTAGGCCAAGTGGGATTGGGCCCAATGCTAAGCCCATAATGTCGTATAAATATAATTATTGGTAAATGGGACCTATGGCCCCTTATAAGTCTTATGCTATTTTAATTTATGTGTATAAACTTTGTAAAAATTTTATTGGGCGGGTTTTTCGAGGTCGATATAAGTTTATCGGTCGAGTAGGTTTTATCATTATAAAAACTCCCAATATGGTCCTACCACCTCGGGTTTTAGCGCAAAACGCTTTTAAAAGTTTTAAGTATTGATATAGACGTAAAAAGTTTTATATTTTTATTACAAAAATAGTTTGTATCTTTTAAACCATAAATAATTAACTTATAAAATATTATATTTCTAGTTTTATTTTTAAGCTGTACATTATAGAATTATAAGTTATTTTTATTCCCTTATATTAGTAAATATATACTTAAGGTCAAATTTCATTATACAAAAAGTCAAATTATCATTTTGGCTGAAAACTCCCTTTTACCATTTTTGAGTCATTTTTCAAACCATAAGGAAATTGTTTGAACATCCAATGGGTCTAGAATCTACTGATTTTATCTTGTCGTAGGAGACTGCGATTTCGCAAACAAATGAGGGTATTTGCTCTTGAACTGGTCCTCACGTTCCCACGTGTATTCTGGACTTCTTCGCGCATTCCAACAGACTTTAACGATAGGTATACGGCTTCGCTTGAGTTGTTTGACCTCACGGTCCATGATCTTTACGGGTTCTTCAACGAAGTTGAGTTTATCGTGTAGTTGGATTTCCTATAGGGGGATAACGATTGTGTCGTCGGACAAACACTTCTTCAGATTGCAAATGTGAAACACGTTGTGTACTCGACTAAGTTCTTGAGGCAAGTCCAAATGGTAGGCTACTGGACCAATCTTTTCTATGATTCTAAAGGGTCCAATATAACGAGGGTTCAACTTTCTATGTTTCCCAAATCGCATTACACCCTTCCAGGGCGCGACCTTGAGCATAACCTTGTCTCTGACTTCAAATTCAAGGGGCATACGCCTCTTGTCAGCATAACTCTTTTGTCGATCACGTGCAGCTTGCATGCGATCCCTAATCTTGAAAATCTTTTCCGTAGTCTCGTGAATAATCTCTGGTCCGACAAGTTGTGTTTCTCCAACTTCAGCCCAACAAACGGGTGAACGACACTTCCTACCGTAAAGTGCTTCGAACAGTGCAGCTTTAATGCTCGTATGATAACTATTATTGTACGAGAATTCTACTAAGGGTAGGTGTCTATCCCAACCATTTCCGAAGTCAATCACGCAAGCTCTTAGCATGTCCTCTAATGTCTGAATGGTCCTCTCACTCTGACCATCGGTCTGAGGATGGTAAGCAGTACTCAAGTCCAACTGCGTACCCAATGCTTTATGCAAAGATTGCCAAACTCTCGAAGTGAAATGGCTATCACGATCGGAGATGATTGACACCGGTATACCATGTCTTGCTACTATTTCCTTCATGTATAGCCTCTTCAATTTTCTCTCTTATTGGCAAAAAGTGCGCAGACTTAGTAAGACGATCAACAATGACCCAAATCGAATCGTATCCTACTGTCATTTTGGGTAGTTTGGTAATGAAATCCATTGTTATCTTCTCCCACTTCCATTCTGGTATATCGGGTTGGACCAATAAACCAGAGGGCCTCTGATGTTCAGCCTTAACCTTAGCACAAGTCAGGCACTTGCTGACATATGTGGCGATGTCAGCATTCATGTTTGGCCACCAATATAACATCTTCTGGTCATGGTACATTTTGTCAGATCCTGGATGAATAGAATACTTTGACTTATGCGATTCGTGCATAATCAAAGATCTCGTATCACCGTAACATGGTAACCAACTCCTATTATCCAAGCATAATGTTCCATCAGCGCGGGCTTCTAACTTCTTTAGCATGCCACTGATATCTTCTGCTTCAATGTTTTCGATCTTGACTGCTTCCCTCTGAGCCTCAAGGATTCGTGACGGAAGGTCCAAGCCAATGTTCGTAACCAAGGCTCTTACTCGCAAGGGTTCGATTCTTTCCTTTCGACTCAAGGCATCTGCTACTACATTTGCCTTCCCCGGGTGATAACGAATAGTGTCTCTAGATCTTCAGGGCGAACACTACCGCTCCTAACTCCAGATCATGAGTGGTGTAGTTCTTCTCGTGAATTTTCAGTTGCCTAGAAGCGTATGCAATAACCTTCATTCTCGGCATCAGTACTGCACCTAACCCTTTTATGGATGCATCACAGTACACCACAAAATCGTCACTGCCTTCCGATAGTGCTAAAATAGGTGCAGCACATAGTTTCTGCTTCAATAGTTGGAAAGCTTCTTCCTGTTCTTCACCCCAATCGAACTTATGGTTCTTCTGCGTAAGCTCGGTCATAGGCTTGGCTATTTTGGAGAATCCTTTGATGAATCTCCTATAGTAGCCTGCAAGACCTAAGAACTGGCAAATCTCCGAAGGAGTGGTTGGAGATGCCCAATTCTTAACAGCCTCAATCTTAGCTGGGTCCACGTGAATACCACTACTATGAATTACGTGACCAAGGAATTTTACCATATTGATCCAAAATTCACACTTGGAAAATTTGGCACACAGTTCCTCCTTCTTCAGCAATTCCAGAATAGTTTTCAAGTGTTCCTCGTGTTCTTTCTCATTACGGGAGTATATGAGAATATCGTCGATGAACACAATCATAAACTTATCCAAATATGGTTTGCACACACGGTTCATGAGATCCATGAATACCGCAGGTGCGTTGGTTAACCCAAAAGGCCTAACTTGGAACTCGTAGTGTCCGTATCGTATTCTGAAAGCAGTCTTAGGAATATCTTCCTCTCTTACCCTTAACTGATGATAACCTGACCTTAGGTCAATTTTTGAGTAGATGCTGGATCCTTGCAATTGATCGAATAAGTCATCGATTCTTGGTAAGGGGTAAGGGTTTTTCACTGTAAGTTTGTTCAACTCATAATAATCGATACACATTCGGAAAGATCCATCTTTCTTTTTGACAAATAAGATTGGTGCTCCCCACGGAGAGGAACTTGGTCTAATAAAACCTTTGTTAGAAAGTTCTTTTAGCTGTTCGGCTAGTTCTTTCATCTCTGTAGGCGCAAGACGATAGGGTGCGCGTGAAACAGGTGCAGCTCCGGGCATTAACTCGATGTGAAATTATACTTGGCGCATCGGGGGTAGTCCCGGCAAATCTTCAGGAAATACCTCCGAAAAGTCTCTGACGATAGGCACGTCTTCTATTCGTCTTTCGGATGCCTCAGTTTCCTCTTTCTTCATCATTTGAACTAAGAACGCTTGACATCCTTTGTCGATGTACCCTTGCGTCCTGATGCTTGAGATGACTTCTAGTCTGGACTCATTTTTAACTCCGCTTCTCTCGCCATGTACGATCAGCATATCATTTCCATACGGAACACGAATGTACTTCTCATAGCACACAACCTCTACGCGATGTTCGGCCATCCAATCCATTCCGACGATGACGTCAAAACTTCCTAGTTCTATCGGGAGTAAGTCGATTTTGAACAGGTGATTTTTCAAGTTAATGGTACACCCTTTAAAATGGTATTGGTAGTTAACGACTTTCCGTCGGCTAGTTCTATATTGTAATCAGTATCTAGGGTAGTAGGAGGGATGTTTATATATTTACTAAAAGTAGATGATATGAAACTCCTATCCGCACCAGTATTAAATAGTGCCGAAGCATAAACATTATTGATCAGGAACATACCATTCACGATGTTGTTATCGTTCACGGCAGCTTCTGCACATAGATGGTACACTTTGCCAGGTGCTCTGCGTCCTCCTTGAGTGCTGGTTGATTCTTGGTTATTTCCCTTAGGGTTTCCTTGATCCTGCCTCTGATTGTTCTGATGATTTTGTTGGTCGCCTTGAATTTGGTTTCCACGGCCTTGGCTTCCATTATTCGGGCACTTGTTCTTGTAATGTCCCTTTTTGCCACACCCGAAGTAAGTAACATCACTTCCTGTCCTCCTTGGCTTCCGGGTCCTCTTTGGCTTGCGAGACGAGGTGGGGCTCGGCAGTATTTGACCTTATGTCCTGCCCTTCCACAATTGTGACAAGTAGGATGGCATGCGTCAGTGTGGTGTCATCCACACTTCCCGCAGTAAGGTAATTTGCCAGCATAAGAACCTTGCTCGGCTGTAAACACCCTTGCTGACTCTGGACGTTTGTTCGGATTGAGATTACTAGTGGTGTTGGGGTTGTTGTTGTTATAGTGGTTTCCGTTCCATTTTTGCTTGTCACCAGAGTTTTCTCCTAACTCTTGAACTACTTGGTACATCAATCCTTGAGCCATTTCAATTGCTTCATGCAAATCCACTGGTTTGGACGAGGTTACATTACCTTTGATGTTCAAAGGTAGACCTTTAATGTAACGTTCCAACAACCGGTCGGTGTTGGGTACCATTTCAGTTCATAAGAGGATGAGTTCTTGGAAATGTTGATTGTAGGCGGTAAGGTTTGTGCCTTTCACTTTTAAATTCCACAGTTCGTTTTCCATTTGCTTGACTTCGTTTCGAGGACAGTACTTCCAGATGAACATAGCTTTAAAATCACTCCAAGGTGTTGCATGAGCGGTATCAAGAGTAACAGAATGAACATATACGTTCCACCAAGTTAAGGCACCATCTACCAGTGTGCTAAAAGCAAACTTAACTTTGTCACCTTTTGCAATGTTGCTAATCCCAAATTGAGATTCTAGTTTCTCAAACCATCGGGTTAAGCCTACATCACCTTCAGTACCATGGAATTTTTCATGCATGACTACATGAAACTCCTTGTAGCTGCATGTCTTGTCCTGTGAAATATTGGGCCTTGGGTCGCGGCGGCAGCTGTGAGTGCTTCTGCGACTCTTGTGGCAATGAGTTGGTTGAGCATCTGAGTGTTAATTCCACTGTTAAAGTCCACATTGTTTCGGTATTCGAACGGTTGACTGGAGGGTTTTGGTTGATAGTTGGGCGTTGTTCGGGTGCCATTTTCTATAAGAGGGACAATGAAAATAACAGTTATGACATGCATGGAAGTTATATGCGTAAGGATATTCATGTTACTACAAATGGGCATGTCTTTTGAAATCAATACTATTATTATTCGCGAATACGATGTTTATTTCAAAGAGTAAGGGAATACAAGAGTTCACTAGCCGTGACAAACCCATAGCTTAGTGATTGTACAAAAAGGTAGAAATAAAACTAGTTGTTGTTACGGTAGATTCGCTGGACCACTTCCTCGAGTGCCTCCTTCCTCTTCTGTCGTGCTTCCTCCTGAGCATTACTAGCACGATCCTCCGGATCCTCACACACTTGTCTAAGCTGAGTAATCAGTTCGTCTACAGATAGCGTCTCTAATGAACTTTCCTTAACTCGGGGCTTCATATCCTACAGTGTCATGAAGGCTTCTAACTCCTCCAAACAGGCATTTGGGTAACGGTCCATGTCCTCGAGAATGGTATGCAATTGTCCTCTAAGGCGCGTTGTACATACGGTTAAGGCTATCTCAGGAACATGCACCGAATTCTGACCATTTTCTATTTCGTAAGCAGATAGAGCTTCTTCTCTCTGGGTGGGGTCCGTTTCAGCAATCATCCGTTGGTAAGCAGCCATAGAGAATGGGGATGAAGGTGAGGGTGGTGGAGTAAGAGGGTCAAGTTGATAATTATCAAGGTTAATAGCAGAAATTCTAGCACGTTCGGCAAGATTTGGCTCAATGGCCAAACCAGATATACGAGCGGTATGTCTGATAGTTGGGGGAAATGGTGATATAGACGGCAAGATAAGTAATCCGAGAGTAGGACGTCTCCTGTGATACACCTGGAGAAGTGTGTCGGGGAGTCTGGGAGGTACCAGTGTAGTGTTATCAGTGTGTCTCAATTCATTTGAGTTTGACATGTCGCTGAGACAAGAAAATATGAAATAAGGATATAGGTATATTTCAAAATACGCATAGTTAAGCCTGTTTAATACACATGTAACCCATATTAAGTATATGTATCTCATACATGTCTATTTCGCATGTATCCCATTTTATTATATATATACTCATTTGATTGTTGATTCCTATGTACCCCATATTGAGAAACCAGCAATGCCAGACAATAGAAGCATAATAAGCATGTTAAGCAAATAAGTAGTTGTAGTCTAGTGCTACCTAATGCAACCTAGTTCTCTATAACTCAGAGCTCTGATACCAATCTGTCATACCCCCAAAATATCAGAGTATAATGGCAATCGAGGGCGTGTGACTTCATGATTATCATACTTCTAAGCAATACAGAACGACCTCTATATGAGACGTTTTAATAAAATTGATCATTTGTATTAGGAAAGAATAAATTGTTTAAATATTCAGCGGAAGCATAAAAAAGACAATACGACATTCGTTTTTAAATAGTACAAGTGATCTTCAGATAACGGGAAATGACTGCAATGCATGAGACTTCATATAGCCTCTTCGTTCTTAATACCTGAGAAAACATTGCTAACGTGTCAACATAAAGTTGGTGAGTTCATAGGTTTGTTTAAGCATAAAACGTAGTGTTTATGAATCACAAGATTTCATCCGCATATGACAATATAACAGATACAAAGTCATATAAATTGCATTACTATTGTTTAAGCTCATGACACCGAAGCGTTAACATATATACCAAAATGAATGAATGATTGCAGGTGTCTTACCTGTGACACCCGTAATCTGACTCAAATGAAACTGTGCTTGCTTGACTAATGTCAGTCCAAGACAAACAGGGACGTCAATCCGGTAGATCTATCCATAACATTCGCGCTCACTTAACCAACCTAATTGGTCAAGCAATTGACGGTTCATGATAATTCGGGCAAATAGCAACTTGGGTTAAATAGGGACTTAGACCAATCAGTAATGAGTAATTGTACTTGTATTCACACATTTGAAATAAGCAATGTTCTCACCCCAAAAGATGATTTAAAATAGTAGAGTATGGGCTATGAAAACTCACCTTATCGGTTAATCGTCTGAGATTGGTAATGGTTAAGGCACGTCAAATAGTGACTCAGTCAAACACCTAAGTAATTACAACAAATCTGAGTGTTCATTCTAAGACTTAATGTATGTAGTAAATTATGCAGTTGGTCAAAGGTATGGTCGTTTATGAGGTAATGTTCTATGTTTTTAAAGTGTTGGTCAAACCGTTGGCTCTATGGATGACTTTACCATTATAAGTATCTATACAGAAATCTATACTATCATGCATCGCAATTTATATTTACAAGTCCATGTGTTTTATATTTAAAGGAAATACAACCATTATTGGTAAGTTACTAAATGTGTATATATATTTTCTCATCGCGTTTATTTATTTATATCGTTGTCGTTACTTAATTTGTGAAGTTATCAGTTTTACATCTCATGGTTTACTCGACTAGTTTAAATAAAATATATTTTTAATCCCTATATAATATATGCAACTTTCGTATAACTTCTCATGTTTTGAGTCCGAATAAACTTTAAAATATCTTTAACATTAACAAGTGTTATAAACTGCGTTAAATTTATTTGTAAATGAATTTCGTTATCACTACTCCTTGTTTGACCCATAATCGTGGTTTTATAATCTTCTAATCTTTCGTGTAATCCGGTCTCGATCATGAGTTTACCCCCTTTTGTTTAAGTCTCGACACAAGGTGAACCAAAGACTCGAAGACACGCACGTTTCTATATTTCTTTGTGTCTATATTTATAAGAAAACATTACTAGTGTTAATTCAATAGTGAAGTCCCTACATGGCCACCCACTCCCCTTGCATTTTCTGATTTTGGGTCGAGCACAGTGGGTTTCACCCACTTGATTTTTGTGTCATCTTCTACCTCATGTATATATATATATATATATATATATATATATATATATATATATATATATATATATATATATATATATATATGTCGCGTGTTCCACTTCTTTTCTTTTCCCTTTTGCTGCCCAACAGACGCAACAACAGTGAGTTTTATACTCATTGTTTTTCTTTTCTATCATTTTGTTAAGCAGCCAACGAGACAACATGCATGCATTAGCTTTATATATGTTTGCATATGGTCGAGGCTTGTATATTTACCCACTGGGTGGCTAAATTTCGAGACGCTAGGTGGCCTCTTGTTTCACGTAGAAGGCACAACCACAGCAGCAAGCAACGCTTGTCATGACTCGTTTGCTAGGATGCAATACAAGTGGGCCTTTGGTATGAAGCAACAAGCGAGGGTCGCTTTTTCTTGTAGCGTCTGTGACGTACCCACAACGAGCAAGACATGGCTGTGGTTGGTCTTGGGTTCCATGGTCAAGCCTATGTTGCACGTCGTGGGTTTCATATGAGGGTTTCCTCCTAACTCATGTGAAAACCCTAGGGTTTGTATAACACCCGGTATTTTTCAGGTCATATTCCGATCTCAATTAATTCATCTTACATTTCATTTATTGGGTTATGCACGTTTATGACCATTTGAAATCGCGCTAGCTAAATCACGGGTTTTACTGCAAACTTTAATAGCGGTAGATACGCTAAGGAACCCGCCTACACTCATTGAAAGACTTCACTCGAACTTAACATACACGTATTTCTTATGTTATAAAATGATAAAATGGAGAGATACAATAGAGAGGCCCCAAGATATGACTTAGTCAAATATACATAAAAGATTTAAACACTTTTCCTTCTAAATTAGCACATATTCGATAAGGTTTAAAAACAAATCCCTTCAATCTAGCAAATGTCGACACTCACTTTTCCTATAACCCTCTCCATGCACACGACATTTAGTGGGAAAATGCACAAAATATTAAAGCCTCTTTTAAAACCTCCCACCAACCCATCAGATAAAAAACCTAACAACCCCTTTTTCTCCAAAAACTACACCAACACCATGATTTACTTCTGTCAAACCTCTTTTTCCTTACCAATAAACGCCAACATTAAAGAAATAGCTTTTATAACCTTACAAATTATGCTGCCCAAAAATGTTTTACACATACTTGTGAACTCTTCCTTTAACTAGTCTCTTACCCTCAGATTTGGTTATAAATCTTAGCCGAGTATGGTGTCTTCACAAACCACAACTCTCATAACCTCTCTACTCTTTGTTTTTCCTAGTACAATCAACAAGCAATAACACCCATCATTCATAATACAATTCATATCGCAAAAGTCCTAGAGAAACCATAATCTAAAGAAACCCTAATTTAGTTTCTTGGGTTTCTATCTTCTTGCAAACGACCAACTAAGACCAGCAAGAGACAGGAAAGCTTTTTTGGTTCATAAGAACACAATTGTTCACTGATAATATAGGAATAGGGTATCGATTATATTCGTGGAGGGTCGCGTGTTGAGGTCATAATCGTTAGTGGCAAGTCTCCTACACGTTCAATCTTAAGCATTGTGAGCTATTACTTCTCATCACCTATTTTATTATATGTATACAATCTATGTCGTAGTGTTGTGCTTGAACAACTTGTGTTTATATGGTTAACATGAACTCAAAATCTAAAAACCCAAAAAACCTTCTACGATACTACTGATATATACGAAAATAAAAAAGTACACCTCTTAAGTTTTTGTTAAGTGTAGCTGTAATAATTTTTGGCCATAGTTATACAAGTGTAACGAGTTGATTCATGTTTAGCCATATGGCTTTGAACATCGTTTAGCATGTCTAGAAACAATATGGCATAGGTGCGTTAGAATATTGTGAACACGTCCCATTCGTGTAGTTAACTTTAGGCACATTTTCGATTCGACCCCTAAACCTGAGCCATATGAAATGACTTAATGATTTTCGAAAATAGGACATGTAATGATCACTTTGCCCCTGGAACCACCAGTTTTCGTCTAGAAACGAAGTCACAAATGAAGGTCGAACATTGGCTCCACATCCAGCGCATGCTAAAATTAAACTCAGCACATACTGAAAAATAACATGACACAAGCACACATTTAGCCTCGCTTAACGACCCATTAAAACTACGGACATTTAGGACAGGTTTATAGGGGCATTTTATGTCAGCATAGTGTGCTTTGTATAGATTCGAATCATTAAAAATTGTAAGAAACGATACTCACAAGAAGGACCAAGTTAGCACTAAGCTGCACGCAGTTAATACGCTGACCACAAGTCCTACACCCCTTAGCGTTATGTACCCATTTTCGACCCTCTTAGACACCTCTGCCTCCAAAACATATAAAAGGTTAAGTTGTAATAGGACCAATCCTTAGTTTCAATGTACTTTTATATTTTGTTTTTAAAACGATCAGTGACGAATCCACAAACTGATTTTTTAAATTTTGACACGCAACATTCAGATTGAAAATAACCCAAATATTTTCTAGTCTGGAAAGCAGTTTTGCGACCCACACATGTTTAGCGCTATTTTTAACTACTTAAACGATGTTTTTAGCCGAAACTTATTTAACGGAAGTTGTAGAATTCCCAGCGGAGATTTCAAATGTACTTTTACTTTTTAATACTGTTAAATAACGAAGACAAAATTTAATCGTAAAACTCTACTTCACCTCATGATAAAACTTAGTAATTTATAAGTTTAAAATCAAAAGTCAAAACGAGTCAAAGTATCAACTAGTATTTAAGCAGCTAAGAGACCAAACCAATGACTGACCTAAACTAATAATTTAAAGTATGTACAACCTAGTTTCTTAAAAGTCCAAAGTCGTAAATTAAATACTCATATTTTGGCTGCGTTGACCCGATAAAGTTGACTACTTTTAAAATAAGGAATTGTTTTCAAATATCATTAATTCAAATATATTTCAAGCACACGCTAGACAAGATTTCGAAGAGTGTAATTCTAATTATTTTTCCGTATAGTGAAGATATATATTATTTATTCATAGGTTGCGGATAAAGTCTTTTGCATCGTTTTTCGTACCACTGCTTTGCTTCTACATTATCATTACTTAATGTGAGTTCATAGCCCCACTTTTACTCATTTTGGATAAATGTTTTATATCTTTTGGGGTGAGAAACATGCTTTGTCTTATAAATTAGACGAACATGACATTTTATCATGATTCGTGTTGCTTAAAGTAGCGATAATCCTTGAGCCCATTAATCTATGAGCTATTCAAATTACTTTGTGTGAGCGCAGAAAGTTTTAAATAATCTATGTTTGGGTTGACTCCCCATCCGTGGGAGAGTAGCTCTCACTGGTGTCACGGAGTGAACCAACGGATGTATACCATGTCAGATTCGGATGTTGCGGGTTAGAACATCATCACGGGCAATGTAGCAATATTTATATTGCATTCATACATGTCGAGCTTTCGGTGTTCAGAGCTTAGGAAACGTAATTACATTTGTAATGTTTTGTCATATGTTGCATTATCGATACAGCAACAAACACTTGAAAATCTTACTTCCCTACATATCATTTTCATAAACCTGATGACTTTCACCAACTTTATGTTGAATTTTAAGCATGTTTTTCTCAGGTCAATGGAATGCACGAGTGCACAAGAAACATTGATAGTCTTTTTGGTGTCCATGCATAAAGTGCATAGTATCATTACCTTTTAATGAAGTCTTGTTATGATCTAGAATCTTTATTTTTAAAAGTGGAACATTGTAACCGATGAGGTTTATATCAAACATCTTTAATAAATCCAATGTATCAAATTTAAAATGTACACATTTAGGCTCGTTCTCATATCTTTGTGTTGTTGATCTACTAATGTAACCGCTCCCCGGATACACATTATTCCGCTGCGACCCAAGTTGGGGGGTGTTTACAGATTGATAAAAAGCCAAGGTTATAAGAACCAGGTCCAAACGTTTTTTTACTTGAACTATACCGTTTTCAAACATTCATCATGAAAAGTCATTTTTATGGTACAGTCAAATTCATACATTACAAGTTTCATAGTTTGTTATTCTATAATGATGCATGATTCACAAACGTGTGTTTATAATGATATTAAGTATATCAATACAGTCTATATATATATATACTAAAAGTCACACATTGTTTGAGTGATTACAGATTAAGCATGCCCCCTCCACCCACCTTCTTTTTCGTCATCCAACTACGGTTTACCTACACATCGTCTATTCCGACTGTTGAGCCAGGGAGAGTATTTGGCCACTGACCAAGAGCTATCTGATGAGGTTCTCCCCTAGTCATTGTATACTGATACGATGGACTCCTATAACATCCGTAGCTCCTTCATCTCCAGACAACTGCCCAGTTCCCCGAGCTACACCACCTTCACCTATCGAGGTAAAAAACCCATTAAACGTCCCGATAACCTGATACCCCGAGAATTTGTGCCAACCAACGGATGAGGCACCGCTTAGAGGACCACCCTCTAAGCCTGATTAAGGCCTTGAACTACTAGCCTGTCCCAAGGTAGTGGCTGACTCGGATCCGGGGGAGGATCCGGAGGAGGACTCCGAAGAGGAGCATGCTGATTACCCTGTGGATGAAGGGGATGATGACGATGATGACGACAATGATGATGATGATGATGATGACACTGATGATGAGGATGAGGAGCCCTTCGAGGAGGAGGAGGAGGAGGAGGAGGAAGAGCACCTAGCTCTGGCCGACCCTTCTGATGTACCTGTTGTTGACCCTGTTCCTTTAGGTAGGGATACAGAGGCGGTTGAGGCTGAGGAGCCTGCACCTACACCTAGATCACCTCAGGCTATAGTCCTTTTCTCTCAGACACGTCTCCATAGGGCACGGAAGACTGTCAAACTTGAGCCACCTATGTGACCATCTATGGAGGCATGCATTGCTAAGTATGCTGCTGCACCTACACCACCATTACCACCACCATCTCCATTATCACTTTGGTCATCTCTATTACCTCAGATTCCCTCACCACCACTACCACCTCCACCATCATCACTACACATACCACCACCTATACCCACATCTCTACTACCACCCCTACCAGACTCATTGTTCATACCACCAGTCGACCGTAGGGAGGATATTCCTGAGGCCGAGTTGCCACCTCGTCAGAGGTTATGTCTTACTACTCCCACATCAAGATATGAGGTGGGGGAGAGTTCGACTGCTGTCCCTAGACCTACTGGAGGTTGTAGGGTAGATTATGGGTTTATCGATACCTTGGAGGCCGAAGCCAGATGACAGAGAGCCGAGACAGTCGGCTATGGGATCAGAGATACTTGGGTTGATCCAACAGAGGCTACGGAGGAGATAGCACCGGTGACCCTTGAAGGGGTCAACACTAGGGTGACCAACCTCGTTGCAGTGCAGGAGCCGGATACTCAGGACATCTATGTTGTGATCGAGGATGCCCAGGATAGACAGACTCAGATATTTTAGAGTGTTGAGGCATTGATCGATGATAGGCAGTACCACTACGAGACTTCCTGACTCTTAGATCAGGAGGCTCTAGTCTCCCGAGAGGCATGGGCACACTCTATGGGACTTAGTTCGGCTGTCCACTATGAGTTTCAGGGATACAAGACTCACACTTGGATGCAGGATCACCGTATCAATGCATAAGAGTCACAGATAGCGGCCCTGATCGCACAGGTATCATCACTGCAAGGACATTTGGCGACGTCTTTGGGCGAGATTCGAGCACTTCAGGCTAGAGAGCAGGCTCGTGCAGATACTCACGAGGGAACCGGTAGTAGTTCCTAGGTTTATTTTTGTGTTCATAGCTATCATTTGTAGCCGGCTAAGTATTATGGGTTTCATTCCCAGCTAGCACGGTAGTAGGACTTCTATTTTTTTATTTCTTGTAACGAACAAATCATGTATGTTTTCCAATTATATATGAGATGTTGTATTATGTCATGTTGATCTCAATTCTGTTATGTATTGTGACCCCAGTCATGTTATATAATCACTGTGTGATGTGATCTTGTTATGTATTGTACCCATGTCATATTGTGATGTTTATGAAAACTCACGTGTGTTATATATATTTGTGATTTAAAACAATATACCACCAAGGAGATCCTCTACTACTGCAAGGACTGCTACTGCTGCTGCAAGGGCTGCTGCTAGGGCAGTACTTTCGGATGAACATAGCCTTGAAATCACTCCAATGTGTTGCATGAGCGGTATCGAGAGTAACAGAACGAACATACATGTTCCACCAAGTTAAAGCACCATCTAGCAGTGTGCTAGAAGCAAATTTGACTCGGTCACCTTCTGCGACGTTGCTAATCCCAAATTGAGATTCTAGTTTCTCAAACCATCGGGTTAAGCCTACAACACCTTCAGTACCACGGAATTTTTCATGCATGACTACACGAAATTCCTTGTAGTTGCATGTCTTGTTCTGGGAAGAGTTGGATCCTAGGTTGTTCTCTTCTTGAGTGCTTGCAGCATGAGTCACAGCGGCAGCTGCGAGTGCTTCAGTAATTCTTGTGGCAATGAGCTGGTTGAGCATCTGAGTGTCAATGCCACTGTTGATATCCACATTGTTTCGGTTGGTCGAACGGTTGACTGGAGGGTTCTGGTTGACAGTTGGGCGTCGTCCGGGTGCCATTTTCTATAAGAGGGACAATGAAAATGACAGTTATGACTCCTTGATTTTGGTTTTCCCCTTTTCTATTTTTAGGGTTCTTAGGTGTGTGTTAATTTGGGATTGTGTGTGTGGATGGGTTATAAAGAGTGTTGTTGACTAGGGGTGTTTCTTTGACTGGGGGTTTTATAAAGAAAACTAATGGAATGGACAAAAGTACCCTCGCATGGGTTGCACGTGGGTAGGGCCAGACGGAAAGAGTAACGACGTTAGGGCCTACGGACCAAAAGTGGAACGAAACCACCAAAATACGGACGTTTTTTGCAATTTCGAAACTAGACGGACCAAATCTGCAATTTGGCCAAACCACAAGGATCATTTTTGCAATTAACTCTAAAAATTTATTGATGCAAACGCGTGAAAAGTAAATAGTAAACAAACGTTTTTTTTGCAATAAAAATTTGTTAGGAAACCTCTCTTTCAAAAGCCTGCTTTACGCAGCAACGGGTCCGAACCGACGTGAACTAAAAACCGGCTTTGAGGAAAACGTGAATCGAGAATCGAATCGAAGTTAATCTAACGAAACCGAAACCGAACTGAAGTTAACCTAGCGAAACCGGGTTAGTAAGTTTATGTGTATTTTTTTGGTTTTGACCCGAACCGAACCGAAACAAAACTTTTGCATCAAAACCGAAATCGAAAACAATAATCATATAAAACCGAGAACCGAACCGAATAAGATCAGTTCGGTTTGATTCGGCTCGGTTTATCGGTTCAGTTCGGTCATCGATTAGTTTTGCCAGCTTTACCTCAAGATGTTGAGCTCATCGCGATGGTCAAAAACTTGTAATTTTAATCCCGCGAGACTTGGTGCTCCGCTCTTAATTATTAGTAGGTTATCCTTTGTGTTATTTATTATTCAGTCATCTTTGTTATTGCTTTCTTATAAAAACGTAAAAGCAGCTCTTATTACGAAACTCTATATACGTATTGAACTAAAAAGAAGACATACGGATATACTGCATGTCAACACAGAGACAACCTAAAAAGTAAAAACCAATTTAGCTAAATACAGGGGTTGACGCTCGACTCGTTTATATTTTAATAAGCTCAGTGGTATGATATATAAAATTCGAGCTCGGCTCGTTTGTGATGCGCTTATAAAAATAAAGCTCGGTTCTTTAGCTTATTTGTTCGAGCTTGTTTAACTAAAACTCGTTTATTTGTTTTGTCACACCCCCAAAATATCATAGTATAATGGCAACCGAGGGAGTGTGACTTCATGATTATCATACTTCTAAGCAATACAGAACGACCTCTATATGAGACATTTTAAGAAAACGGATCACTTAAATTAGGAAATAATAAATTGTTTAAACATTCAGCGGAAGCATAAAATAGACAATACGACATTGTTTTAAATAGTACAAGTGATCTTCAGATAACGGGAAAATGACTGCAATGCATGAGACTTCATATAGCATCTTCGTTCTTAATACCTGAGAAAACATTGCTAAAGTGTCAACATAAAGTTGGTGAGTTCATAGGTTTGTTTAAGCAGAAAATGTAGTGTTTATGAATCACAAGATTTTATCCACATATGACAATATAACAGATACAAAGTCATATAAATTGCATTACTATTGTCTAAGCTCATGACACCGAAGCGTTAACATATACCAACAATAAATGAATGCCCTTGCAGGTGTCTAACCCGGGACACCCGTAGTCTGACTCAAATGAAACTGTGTTTGCTTGACTAATGTCAGTCCAAGACAAACAGGGATGTCACTCCCGATAGATCTATCCATAACATTCGCGCTTACAAGTAATTAACGGTTCATGATAAATCGGGCAAATAGCAACTTGGGTTAAATCGGGACTTAGACCAATCAGTAATGAGTAATTGTACTTGTATTCACACATTTGAAATAAGCAATGTTCTCACCCCAAAAGATGATTTAAAATAGTAGAGTATGGGCTATGAAAACTCACCTTATCGGTTAATCGTCTGAGATTGGTAATGGTTAAGGCACGTCAAATAGTGACTCAGTCAAACACCTAAGTAATTACAACAAATCTGAGTGTTCATTCTAAGACTTAATGTATGTAGTAAATTATGCAGTTGGTCAAAGGTATGGTCGTTTATGAGGTAATGTTCTATGTTTTTAAAGTGTTGGTCAAACCGTTGGCTCTATGGATGACTTTACCATTATAAGTATCTATACAGAAATCTATACTATCATGCATCGCAATTTATATTTACAAGTCCATGTGTTTTATATTTAAAGGAAATACAACCATTATTGGTAAGTTACTAAATGTGTATATATATTTTCTCATCGCGTTTATTTATTTATATCGTTGTCGTTACTTAATTTGTGAAGTTATCAGTTTTACATCTCATGGTTTACTCGACTAGTTTAAATAAAATATATTTTTAATCCCTATATAATATATGCAACTTTCGTATAACTTCTCATGTTTTGAGTCCGAATAAACTTTAAAATATCTTTAACGTTAACAAGTGTTATAAACTGCGTTAAATTTGTTTGTAAATGAATTTCGTTATCACTATTCCTTGTTTGACGCATAATCGTGGTTTTATAATCTTCTAATCTTTCATGTAATCCGGTCTCGATCATGAGTTTACCCCCTTTTGTTTAAGTCTCGACACAAGGTGAACCAAAGACTCGAAGACACGCACGTTTCTATATTTCTTTGTGTCTATATTTATAAGTAAACATTACTAGTGTTAATTCAATAGTGAAGTCCCTACATGGCCACCCACTCCCCTTGCATTTTCTGATTTTTGGTCGAGCACAGTGGGTTTCACCCACTTGATTTTTGTGTCATCTTCTACCTCATGTATATATATATATATATATATATATATATATATATATATATATATATATATATATATATATATATATATATGTCGCGTGTTCCACTTCTTTTCTTTTTCCCTTTTGCTGCCCAACAGACGCGACAACAGTGAGTTTTATACTCACTGTTTTTCTTTTCTATCATTTTGTTAAGCAGCCGACGAGACAACATGCATGCATTAGCTTTATATATGTTTGCATATGGTCGAGGCTTGTATATTTACCCACTGGGTGGCTAAATTTCGAGACGCTAGGTGGCCTCTTGTTTCACGTAGAAGGCACAACCACAGCAGCAAGCAACGCTTGTCATGACTCGTTTGCTAGGATGCAATACAAGTGGGCCTTTGGTACGAAGCAACAAGCGAGGGTCGCTTGTTCTGGCAGCGTCTGTAACGCACCCACAACGAGCAAGACATGGCTGTGGTTGGTCTTGGGTTCCATGGGCAAGCCTATGTTACACGTCGTAGGTTTCATATGAGGGTTTCCTCCTAACTCATGTGAAAACCCTAGGGTTTGTATAACAATCCCGGTATTTTTCGGTCATATTCCTGATCTCATTAATTCAATCTTACATTCTTCAGGTCATATTCCGATCTCAATTAATTCATCTTACCTTTCATTTATTGGGTTATGCACGTTTATGACCATTTGAAATCGCGCTAGCTAAATCACGTAGACGGCAAACGTTATCGTTAAGCTAGAATCCCGTCCTACGCTCATTAAGACTTCACTCGAACTTTTCATACACGTTTTTCTTTGTTTTAAATTTAGAAGATATACAAGTATGCCCCATGTTTTGACTTAGTCAAATATACATAAAAGATTTAAACACTTTTCTTTCTAAATCAGCACATATTCGACAAGGTTTAAAAACAAATCCCTTCAATCTAGCAAATGTTGACACTTACTTTTCCTATAACCCTCTCCATGCACACGACATATTAGTGGGAAAATGCACAAAATATTAAAGCCTCTTTACCCCCTCCAACCCATCAGATAAAAGCCCACACCCCTTTTTCTCCAAAAACCCACGACAACCCATGATATACCTAGCTGCCATACCTCTTTTTCCTTACCAAGAAACCTACAGTAAACGACTTTTATATCCTGTAGCAAAGATGCTTGCCTAAAATGGTGTTACACATACTTATGAACTCTTCCTTTGACTAGTCTCTTACCCTCAGATTTGGTTATAAATCTTAGCCGAGTATGGTGTCTTCACAAACCACAACTCTCATAACCTCTCTACTCTTTGTTTTCCTAGTTCAACAACAGCAACACCCTTCATTCATAATACAAGAATATCCAAAAGTCCTAGAAATCCTAATCTTAAGAAACCCTAATTTAGTTTCATTGGGGTTCGTTCTTCTTGTAAACCGACCACACCAAGACCAGCGAGCAACAAGCGTGTTTAGTTCATAAGAGACACAAGTGGTCACTGATAATATAGGATTGGGTATCGAGTTATATTCGTGAGGAGTCAAGAGTTAATCATTCGTGTGGCAAGTCTTCTACACGTTCAATCTTAAGCATTGTGAGCTATTACTTCTCATCACCTATTTTATTATATGTATACAATCTATGTCGTAGTGTTGTGCTTGAACAACTTGTGTTTATATGGTTAACATGAACTCAAAATCTGAAAAACCTTCTATACTACCGATATATACGAAATAAAATAGTAGCATCTCATAAAGTTGTTAAGTAGCTAATAATTTTGGCCATATTTATACAAGGGTAACGAGTTGATCATGTTAGCCATTATGGCTTGAACTCGTTACTTGTCTAGAAACAATAGGGCATAGGTGCGTCAAAATGTTGTAAACACGTCCAATTAGTGTAGTTAACTTTAGACACATTGTTCGACCCCTAAACCTGAGCCATATGAAATGACTTAATGATTTTCGAAAATAGGACATGTAATGATCACTTTGCCCCTGGAACCACCAGTTTTCGTCTAGAAACGAAGTCACAAATGAAGGTCGAACATTGGCTCCACATCCAGCGCATGCTGAAATTAAACTCAGCACATACTGAAAAATAACACGACGCAAGCACACATTTAGCCTCGCTTTCGACCCATTTAAACTCGGACTTTAGGACAGGAATGGGGGGCATTTTATAGTCAGCATAGTGGGCTTTGTATAGGAATTCGAATCATTAAAAATGGTTAAGAAACGAACTCACAACGAAGGCCCAAAGTTAGCACTGCTGTCACGCAGTTAATACTGCTGACCACAGTTCGACACCCCTTACTTTGTACCCATTTTCGACCCTCTTAACGACCTCCGCCCCCAAAACTTATAAAAGTTAAGTTGTAATAGACCTAGCCTAGTTTTCAAATGTACTTTTATTTTGTTTTAACGTTAAGTGACGAATCCACAAACTGATTTTTAAATTTGGACACGCAAACATTAGCAGTTGAAATAACCCAAATATTTTCTAAGTCTGGAAAGCAGTTTTGCGACCCACACATGTTTAGCGCTATTTTTAACTACTTAAACGACGTTTTTAGCCGAAACTTATTTAACGGAAGTTGTAGATTTCCCAGCGGAGATTTCAAATGTACTTTTACTTTTTAATATCATCAAATAACGAAGACAGAATTTAATCGTAAAACTCTACTTCACCTCATGATAAAACTTAGTAATTTATAAGTTTAATTCAAAAGCAAAACGTCAATGTTTCATCTAATTATTTAACGCACTTAGAGACCAAACTAATGACTGACCTAAACTAATAATTTAAAGTATGTACGACCTAGTTTCTTAAAAGTCCAATGACGTAAATTAAATACTCATATTTTGGCCGTGTTGACCCGATAAAGTTGACTACTTTTAAAATAAGGAATTGTTTTCAAATATCGTTAATTCAAATATATTTCAAGCACATGCTAGGGACAAGATTGCAAGTGTTTATTATTATTATTTTTCCGTATAGTGAAGATATATATTATTTATTCATAGGTTGCGGATAAAGTCTTTTGCATCGTTTTTCGTGCCACTGCTTTGCTTCTACATTATCATTACTTAATGTGAGTTCATAGCCCCACTTTTACTCGTTTTGGATAAATGTTTTATATCTTTTAGGGTGAGAAACATGCTTTGTCTTACAAATTGGACGTAATTGTACATTTTATCATGATTACGTGTTTGCCTAAGTAGCGATAACCCTTTGAGCCCATTATCATGAACTGTCAATTACTTTGTGTGAGCGCGAATGTTGTAAATAGATCTATTGGGGTTGACATCTCCATCCGGGTGAGTAGCTCTCACTGGTGTCACGGAGTGAACCAACGGATGTATACCATGTCGGATTCGGATGTTGCGGGTTAGAACATCATCACGGGCAATGTGGTAATGTTTATATTGCATTCATACATGTCGAGCTTCGGTGTCATGAGCTTAGGGAAATGTAATTACATTTGTGATGTTTGCATATGTTGCATTATCATACACTTGAAAATCTTACGGTCCTGCATATCATTTTCATAAACCTATGAATTCACCAACTTTATGTTGATGTTTTAAGCATGTTTTTCTCAGGTCAATGATGCACGAGGTGCACAAGATACATTGGGATAGTCTTTTGGGTGTCATGCATAAAGATTTTGAGTCATTACCTTTCAGGATGATTGTTATAATCTAGAATCTTTATTTTTAAATGTGGAACATTGTAAGCCGATGAGCTTTATATCAAACATCTTTAATAAATCTAATGTATCAAATTTTAAACGACTCATAGAGGTCGTTCTCATATCTTGTGTTGTTGATCTATAATGTAACGCTCCCGGATACACATTATTCCGCTGCGACCCAATTTGGGGGTGTTACAGTTTGTCAACCCCTAACGAGCCAAAACGTAGCAAGTCTTATGCGAGTTTTAATGTTAATGGAATTTCTTGGTTTCGTTATTATTAGTACATACGGTATGACATTTACAAGTTTTCACTACATGTTGATATTTTATGTGTGCCGCTTCTTGGTTTTGTATGCGTGTGCAAACGCTATTCATACACGCACTATATGAGTCGTGTACAGTCTAAGCAAGGCCGAGGCCTTTGGCTGGCTTGCCAAGGTTGGTGTAACTTTGGTCTTGGTCGTAACATGGGTTAAGTATCATGGGTAAACTAGAAAAGACTCACCGAGGTCCAAGCTCGATAGATGACGAGAAAAGATGGTGGTGATGAGAGAACTCGACCTCCCTTGCTTCAACCCCTTTAAAACCCGACGTCCGCCTAGCTTGTGCCCTCAACGAAACTTGAATTTGACTCGTATAATTTACTTATTGTTTTTAGGTTTTTGTTGTGAGTCATTTGTTCATGCATGGTTCCTCTTTTATACTCAATTTATTGGCTTAGTTACTGATATATTTCATGTGAATGTACACTGTACACATTGTTGCACCAGGGTAATGATTCTAATACTGCAGTTCATTATTTCTTTTCATAATACTGTTGGAGCATCTCCACTATTCTTCCATTTGAAATCGTGCCAGTTGTATGATACGTAACATATGATAGAAATTTTCAAAGTAAGAATTGGGTAGGGTAGTGTGTAAGGTTTTATAATGATAGATGTTTTATCATTATTGTGTGTTTTTATATGTATATATCTGGTATGGGTTTTTACATATGTGTATATTTATATATAATTTATTTTATCTTTGTTGAGTTCACTTATAGTTGTCATGGTTATTAATTTGTATGTAGGCGGTTTTATAAAACGCTACAAGTAAATGGCCTTGTTTCACAAAAATGAAATAAGTAATCGTTACGCATTCTAAAATATCCTTTTAGACACAAAGTAATAATGATGATATTCGCTTGCAATTTAAAACTTCCATGACTAAAGTAATGCATTGACGATCATAAAATGACTCCTCGTTGAAATTAACAGTAAATTTGTAAACTTGCAGTACATGACTTTTACTTTACGAAAAGATAAATCTAATTTTTCTTACGGGGTGCCACGGTAAGGATTTAAGAAGTTTGAAGATTAAGAAGTGTAAAGGGTTTTCAACAGATGGATTAATGCATGTCTCTAAGTATTGTAACCACTTTATGTTTGAAATATTGCTATCATATTGATGTGAAAGATGGTATTTGATTACATGAGTTGCCATTGAATAGCATGGTTTTGGAAAGGTTACATGTTAGGAATATGGATTTTTCTAATAATGCACAAGATCTTACACTTCTTGCAAAAAAACAGTTGCAACTCATTAATATCGTTGAAGATTGGAGAGTGCTATCTAAGTAAACTAGGAGATGCCTTTAGATATGCGGTTAGGTTGGAACATTTTGCTGGAGATATTTGGGATGAGGAGAATGACCTTGTTGGTTTCCAGTTTCCCCTAAATACGCATTCATTGAGTATAAGGTATTTGCCAGTAACTTGATATTCAATTGTACTCCCTTCTCTAAATCAGATAAGAAAATGGGAACTTTCAGATTTCTCAATGGATCATATGTGTCAACGTTCATTATTTAAGATGTGTCCCAATTTGGAAGTTCTATATTGCACGGATAGATGTGGAGACAGGGGATTGCAAATTATTGGTAACTTTTGCAAGAAATTGCATGGGGCTGATTGCTCTGGCAAAAGGGTGTACTAATTCAGAGTATTTAAAGGTTAGCCTTGGAGATATTTCAAATGAAGCTCTCGAGTGTGTAGGAAAGCATATGAAGAATCTCCGTAACTTCCGTATGCACTTGAATAAGAAAGATGGGACAACATATAAGCCGCTAGACAATGGGCTGCTAGACATTGGGCCGCTAGACAATGGGATTCGGGCAATGCTAATGGGTTGCAGCAAACTCGAAAGGCAAGATATCAGCATGGAGAGTTGACGGATGTAGGTTTGGAATATATCGGGAAGTATGGTGCTAATTGGTGGTCTCTATCTCTTACTCATACAGGGAAGTCTAATGCAAGACTTGTGAAGTTATCGGAAGGGTGCCCAAGATTAAGAAAGCTAAAATTATGGAATTGTCCCTTTAGCAAACAAGTTGTTGCCACCTCTGTGTTTAATATACCTACTCTAAGGTATGTTTGGTTTTACAGTAGTGATTGTGATTGTATTGGCTTGGCACTTACTCGTCCAGAGTTTCAACTTTGAAACATTGGTATTTATGTTCTTCGTCATTTAATTGATAATTATTGTTTTTTTCTACTTTCTTTTAATACAAGTGTCTTACTTTGGGAGCTTTTGTTATCTTGGAAAACTGTGATTGTGAAATTCTAGCAATTGCATGCTTTCTATTTGTTTAGCACAAGTTATATATTTTTAACGAGTTTTCTTTTAAAACATAGTTGATCTGACATCTTTCCAAAAATAGAGTGGTATTTTGGAAAAATATATGATTTAATATAACATAAGGGTGATTTCCCATTTATTTGGTTAGTGAGTCATGGTTGTGTGTTATAGCTATGTATGACTTTATAAGAGAAATAAATTTGTCATACATAGCTAGTTGAAAAGGAAGTATGCAACGAGTGACCAAACATAGGAAGAAAGGTAGAAGTTGATGTAATTGCTAGAAGAGTAAGCACAAGAAAGAATAGATCGTGATGATAGAAATGTTTAAACTCAAAATTCGCATCTGGAATGACTTGTTTGTCAAGACTAATATTAGCTTATTTCGCTCTAGGTTGTAGTCATTGAGGTTGTGACTTGTAAAAATTTAACTCGTTTAACGTTGTATGTCATGCACCTCATGTTCCGTTTCTGGTTATCCATAGGCGATTGCAGAAATATTTGCATTGATGTGCTTGTTGAGTGGGTATGCACTACCTTTATTATGGGTATGCAGCATAATCACTTTGTGTGTGCATACTGTCACTTATTTAATTTACTTTCCGACATGTTAATGCATGATGGGATCAAAATTTTAAAGCAAAGAGCAGGAACTTGATGTAATACGGGAATCCCAGTTCTTTGCAGGCAAACAGGTAGTCCAGCACTAGAGCTCCTGCAGTACATGTGGTCTAAGCAGATAGACAAACAGAAAAAAGGAGTGAGAGTAGTGTTTCTTGAACATGTGGTCATGCAGGGACCTTGGTATCAGCGTCGTCCAAGAGAAAGACAGTCGGCACATATCACAAACAGAAAAATACTCTTAAGTAGCATATCACAAACAGAAAAAATAGCTATAACAGACACCCATTAGTTTGTGCATATACAAAATTGATCACATACACATCTCTTGAAAAAAATGTACATTGAAGTGTCTTTTAACAAACTTGTAAGACACAAACCAACTACTTGTTAAAAGAGTAAGAAGTGCCAATACTTAGTGTAAACCAGGCTTCGATAATATACAGTACAACCACGCATACAACAAAAACGAGAATGCCCGATACTAGTGTCCACCAGATAATATACAGGCTTGGATAACATGTGGTCAACATTATTTTTGGGTACATGAGAGGTATATGTAAACTGTCGTAAAGGGTAAAAAACCACACAAGTTTTTTCTATGGATATTTGGATACCAATTTTATTTTTTTATGTATGATTTCAGTAATCAAAATAAGAATCACTAAATCAAAAATCAAGTTTCTTTTATATAAGACAAAACAACGGAAATTAGTTCATGCTGATGTTTCGAGAATCCCTAGTTGGCTCCTTCAACAATACGCAACTTGTGGTTCGGTATAATCTTTGCAAACTCTTATGCTTCCTTTTCTCGGACAATTCTATCATCAGACCCCTGTACTGTTAACACCCTGCGTAACAAACATAACTTTTTAATCATATAAAATAGAAATATCCTACCATCATCACGTGCACAAAATGGATACATGATGTCTTGAAATAACATATGAGTCGGATGAAAAAGTAGAGTTCACATTTGACTTTTTCGGGTCAGACACATTTGACTGGAAGTAATTTTATATCTTACCTGAAATCTTTGTCAATTTGCAGGCAAGCTTCATGCATATTTGTATTCAAGCTCTCCATAAAGCTATCCTTGGTCACACGATATAAAAACTCTCCTACACATCGAGCATTTAATCATTAGGTTTTTGCACTTTAAGGCGCTGGGAATAAAAGTTTCAAAAGATGATCAGCAAGAACCCATCTTCCTTCACTTTTTGCAAAAACCCTTTTCCCAAACGCTCTTCCACACCCCCCTCTGTCTTATACCGTCCAGACACGTTGATGACACAGGGCACGTCATGATACTTCGACGCGTATAAGAGCACCACATTCCCACCTGCAAGTAAATAAGTTAAAGGAACCGTACCATGTAAGCACATAATCTTAAAAATAGAAAGTGAACAGCTGATGTATAGAATCATATTTAAGTATACCTTTACTATGTCCAAGGATTGCACTCGTAACACGGTTAGCTTCAAGAAAGTGTTGGATTACTGAATGTAAGTCGTCAGCCTCTCTACGACAATTACCATACTCAAATGTGCCTTCACTTTCCCACATTTATTTCAGTGATCAGCCTTCTTACAGAATCGTAACTAGTTTAGCCTAACTAGTTTGTAGAGGACCTAGGTAATATATACTTGCATACAATTATAAGGCTGGTATCCAGTGACGGACCCAAGAATATAGCTTGTGGGGGGCAAATTTTTTTTTTTTTTGGCAATGGCAACAAAATGTGGAAGAAAAAACTAAGATCGAAATGATAAATCAAGTATTTTTAGTTAGAGATAAGGATTTACAAGATTTTAAAGTGTTGAATTTGGGTTTTAATACGTGAGTGGGGGGCAATTTGAATCTCGAGTGGGGGCACTTTCGAAAAAAGGTCAAAATTACACTAAATTTTCGACTTTTTCGACGAGCCATGTTGGGCACTTGCCCCCCATATTTAACAAATAGATCCGTCCCTGCTGGTATCACGGTAGCTGATCCGCGTTTTGGAAACATTGTCCCCCCCGGAAGAGGTTTGTGGAATCGACATCTTTAGGATTGTTGTTTGTGTTTGATCAATATAAACGTTCAAAACTTAAAACAACTATGTATAGTAAAGGGGTAAAACTATAATTTGACTAACAGTTAGGGGTTCAAGTTGGGCCTCAAGTTGTACGTAGTATATATAATAATGAAAATTTCACGTCTCTTAAACAAAAACCACACAAAGCAAAAGAAGATTAATAGTGTTTAAGTGTTTCACGTTAAGTATTAGTTGAATTTTGAAACCTTAAACGAAATCAAACCTTAATGGCACCCACCAAACGTCGCAAAGCCAGTACAACCAAACACAAGCCCGAAACAACCAAAGTGGGTGAAGAAGTTTTAGACCTAGTCATACCTTATATACATAATGTTGAGGACCGAAGCTCGGTTTCGTTAGTTTCCCGTAAGTGTTATGAGATTGATGGTATTACGCGTAAACATGTAACTGTCCACGTTCATTACTACCCAAACCCTACCTCTTTAAGTAAAAGATTTCCTTTCATTGAGGCGTTAACACTTAAAGGTGCCCCATCTTATGTTACAGATGATTATGGCACCCCATGGATCCAACAATTAGCTCTCGAGTTTCGGTGTTTGAAAGAACTTCATATGTATCGTCTGGTTCTTCATGATGAAGATCTCCATATTGGACCGAAACCCATCAAACCGGGTAATCCCAAACCCGCTAGATAACCCGCAAACAAAAAGGCGGTTACATAGCAGTTAAATAACTGTCATTTGACAGTTATTCTCAAGGGACACATCGGTTCACCAACCGACACAACTTTTAGATTGTACCCTTTCATTTCATATAAATAGAACAGAAAAATTGTAAAGAAAAAAGATGATGACAGATTTTGATTCTTAATAGAAAAACAATTATTTGGTATATTTTGATTGCAAAACTTAGATTCGATCCAAAATTTGGCATCAGAGCTTTGGTTAATTAAACCAAGATCATCATATACCATAGAAATCACTGTGTTCCATTCGAATCAAAAACGGCACCAAGGTTTTTCCAAAAAGACGTTTTCGCAGATCATACAAACACAACCCAGAAATAATTCTGTGTTTGTCAAAACATCTTTAACATAAGGCGAATCCAACATCGTCGCCAAGTGAAAAAGATCACCGGCAACGAAGGATTTCAACCCGAAAACACATCGAAACAGAAACGGAAACCAGAACCCCAAAATCAAAGGGATTAGCCATTTTTTCTATCACCGATTCGAAAAATAGAAACCACAAAATTGGATAACGCGAAGTCATCACAAAAGGGACAGAAATTAAATCATCAAAAGGAACAAACACACCTTTTTGAAGATCCAAATCCGAAACCCTAGATAGAATCATCAACGATTCTGCTTATCCAAAGAAAACCCCAAAACTCGCGGCGGTTTTATCAGATCCCCAATTGTAGCGAAACCCTATTTTCGCACAATCGAATCAAGGGAGCCCGTGGTTAAGAACACAAGAAGGAGAAAGAGCGATCACTATCGCCATCTCAATCGGCGGACGAATCCACCGGAGAAGGACAAAGCCTCAAGGAGACGAACTCCACACACACAGACGAAAAGAGGCGGACCAACAAAATAAGGGACACAAGGGTTAATATTAACCCTAAAGGTTTTTCAAAACCAACCCTTCCACTTTCATTTACTTTATATATCACTTTTAGATATATATATATAGGTTTAGGCCTTTTACATAAGTTACCCCTTAATTCTAGATTAGTAACTTTTTGCCTAAAACCCGAAGATTGAAATATAGTAGCCTAGGAATTTCTGCCTACTATATTTAGAGAATAATTTTTAAGGAGTAATTAACCTTAGGTTATTCGCTATAGAACATAAAATCCCCAAGGATAGTTTTTTTTTAAAACTAGTCCCGCTAAGATTGATAGCCTTTAAGGCACGAAACAAGAGTACTCACCCCAAATTTTCGACGCACTTAGCAATTTTATTTTGGAGATTTTATATTGATATCCTAGAGATATGACAAAAGAAAGTGGAGATACTTCGAAAAAGGAAGTAGGTACTACAAGTACACCCCAATTCCAATGTCCAATGCTAAAACCCTCGAATTACTCACTATGGGCAATTCGAATGCAAATTATTCTAGAAGCAAATGGTTTATGGGAAATGATAGAACCCAATGATAAAACCCAAGCAGATAATAGAAAAGACAAAACTGCTATCGCATTCCTTTACCAAGCCTTACCAGAAGATCAATTACTTCAAATCACAAAACACAAAACCGCAAAAGCCATTTGGGATGCCTTAAAAACTAGACACCTAGGAGAAGATAGAGTCCAACAAGCAAGGTTGCAAACACTCAAATCCGAATTTGAGTTGTTACACATGAAGGAAGACGAGACCATCGATACCTTCACCACAAAACTAACAACCTTAGTAAACAAAGCAGCTAGTCTAGGGCATACAATGGAAGATGAAACACTAGTACGTAAACTATTAAACGCCGTACCCGATAGGTATCTGCAAATAGTTGCGTCAATAGAACAATACTCAGATCTAGATGAAATGACTTTAGAAGAAGCAATTGGTAGACTTAAAACTTACGAAGAAAGGATTAAGTATAAGAAAGGCAAGCAAGTGGATAATCAAGAAAAATTGATGTTCACACGACACGAACATAAAGGAAGATATTCTAGGGGACGCGGACGTGGAAGATATAAATTCTCACAAGGAAAAAACCACGAGAATTTTAAGGAAGAAAGGAAAGATGGAGAAACCTCTCATAAGAATTATAATAACAACTCCAAGAAATCAAACTTTGATACTAGCAAATTAACATGCTATAAATGCAAAAAGATAGGGCACATTGCGCCTAGATGTCCTCAAAAGACAAAACCAAACGAGCAATCAAACCTCGTTGAAGAAGACCTAGAACCAACCTTACTAATGGCAACATTAGAAGAGGAAGAACAAAATGTCTCCCTACATGAAGAAGATGTAGGATATAAAGAGACAAATAAGGACAGTCTATGGTATTTGGACAATGGAGCTAGTAATCACATGACTGGAGTAAGAGAACATTTCAAGGAAATAGATGAGAAGGTTAGTGGCAAAGTGAAATTTGGAGATGGTTCATATATAGAGATTAAAGGAAAAGGTTCAATCATAATAGAATGTGATGATGAGAAACAAAGAATCATATCACATGTATATTACATTCCTGACTTGAAAAGCAACTTATTGAGCCTTGGACAATTCACTGAAATTGGTTGCAAAGTTGTAATGGAAGACGACGAATTACGACTTTATGACATGGACAACAAAATCTTCATGAAAGTCATACGACAGAGAAACCGACTATATAAAGCAAATCTAAGAATAGGTACACCTGTTTGCTTACTAGCAAACTTAAAGGAAGATACATGGTTATGGCACGCAAGATTAGGACATCTCAACTTCGAGTCACTAAAATCAATGGCTCAAAGAGATTTAGTCCACGGAATACCTGCCATTAAACATACAACACAAATTTGTGATGTTTGTTTGATTGGTAAACATAGCAGAGCGCCATTCCCAAAGAAAGCAAAAGCTAGATCCACATCACCTTTAGATTTGGTATATGGAGATTTATGTGGACCAATCACACCACCAACACCTTCCGGAAAGAAATACATATTCTTGTTAGTAGATGACTACTCAAGATATATGTGGGCATATTTCTTAAGTACGAAAGATCAAGCATTTGATACTTTCAAGGAATTTAAGAAATCTACTGAAAATGAATTAAGGACAACATTGAAAATGTTGAGAACGGATCGAGGAGGAGAATTCACATCAAACGAATTCACACAATATTGTAAGGAAAACGGCATAGCACGACAACTTACTGCACCCTACTCGCCACAACAAAATGGAGTAGTTGAAAGAAGGAATAGGACAATCATGTCCACAACTAGATGTATGATGAAAGCGACTAACATGCCACAAAATTTTTGGGCTGAAGCTGTTAGACACGCAATATACATCCTAAATAGTGTTCCTACGAAAGCACTAGAAGACATCACTCCATACGAAGCAATTAAACAAAGAAAGCCAAACTTAGAAAATCTAAGAATTTTCGGCTGCATAGCATATGCGAAGGTACCATCACAACATCTGACTAAGTTAGATGATAGAAGCATTAAAATGGTATACTTAGGAAACGAACAAGGATCGAAAGCTTATCGCTTATTTGATCCAACAACACAAAGGGTATGTGTTAGTAGAGATGTGAAGTTCAAGGAGAATGAAACATGGGATTGGAAGGACTATATAGGTGAGCACACCAATGACGAACCTGAATGGACAAACTTCAATATAGGAGACCCTGAAGTCACAAATGAACATCCTGATCAAGAAACTCAACCAAATGAAGACGATAATGAGTTTCCCGACAATAATGATGATGATGATTACGCATCACCAACTAGAGACTCTCCCTCACATTCTCAAACACCTCACACACCATCAACACGATCATCAGAAGTAAATTCCCAAGTCACACCTAACACCTCAACACAATCATACTATCAAAGTGACCATGATTCAATTCAAATCATAGATTCACCATCACACTTTGATCACACGCCATTAAGAGGTTTTAGAACATTAAAGGACTTATACGAGAACACCGAGGAATTACTATTAGTTGAAGATGAACCCAAGAACTACAAGGAAGCATCAAGCGATCAAAAATGGATTGAAGCAATGAAGGTCGAGTTAGATTCCATCAATAGAAACAATACATGGGAGTTAACAACTTTACCCAAAGGACATAAAGCAATAGGCTTAAAATGGGTATTCAAGACCAAGAAAGATGCTAATGGAAATATAATCAAGCATAAAGCTAGATTAGTAGCAAAAGGCTACATACAACAGCATGGCATAGACTTTGAAGAATTCTTCGCACCAGTAGCAAGAATGGAAACAATCAGACTACTACTCGCCATAGCTGCTACCAATAAATGGGAAGTACATCACCTTGACGTAAAATCTACATTTCTACATGGAGATTTAAAAGAAGAAGTATACGTCACATAACCCGAAGGTTTCATATAGAGACAAGACAATGGAAAAGTCTATAGGCTTATAAAAGCCCTATATGGACTAAGACAAGCACCTCGTGCATGGAATATAAAATTAGACAACACCTTGAAGTCTCTAGATTTCAAGAAATGTGCACTAGAGCAAGCTATCTACACGAAAACATCAAAAGACTCAACATTACTAATAGGAGTCTATGTAGATGACACAAACTAACGGTGACATCTCGATAAAACAATCCGCCTACGCAAGCAAAATCGTAAAGGAAGCTGGAATGTTAGACTGCAATGAGACATTGATACCAATGGATCCAGGAACAAGACTAACAAAGATCAATGAAGGAACAATGGTCAACTCAACCGAATATCGAAGCTTAATTGGATGCTTAAGATATCTGCTTCATACAAGACCCGACTTAAGTTATTCCGTAGGATTACTTAGTCATTTTATGCAAGAACCAAGAGAACAACTTATGAAGGCCATAAGACAAGTACTATGCTATGTAAAAGGAACAAAGGATTATGGAATCACCTACAAGCATAACGGAGGAAACAAGATACATGGATTTAGCGACAGTAGCTACGGAGTTAACACTCAAGAAGGAAAAGGAACTACCGGCATAATATTCTACTATGGAGAATCACCAATTAGCTGGAATACACAAAAACAAGCCACAATAGCACTATCATCATGCGAATCAGAATTCATCGCAGCAACTGCAGCAGCGACACAAGCATTATGGCTGAAGAGACTACTAAGCAAGCTCACACATTCACAAGAAGAAAAGATTACAATACAGGTCGACAACAAGTCTGCTATAGCACTAATGAAGAACCCCGTATTTCATGGAAGAAGCAAACACATTGACACGAAGTACCACTTCATTAGAGAATGCGTTGAAAGAGAAGACATACAAGTCGAATTCGTGAGCAGAGAATACCACAAAGCGGACATACTTACAAAAGCACTGTCGAACATCAGATTTTTAACTATAAGACAACTCATCGGACTGAAAGAGCTACCTAGCAGTGTTTGTGATTAGAGGAGAGAATATTGGACCAAAACCCATCAAACCGGGTAATCCCAAACCCGCTAGATAACCCGCAGACAAAAGGCGGTTACATGGCAGTTAAATAACTGTCATTTGATAGTTATTCTCAAGGGACACATCGGTTCACCAACCAACACAACTTTTAGATTGTACCCTTTCATTTCATATAAATAGAACAGAAAAATTGTAAAGAAAAAGAAGATGATGACAGATTTTGATTCTTAATAGAAAAACAATTATTTGGTATATTTTGATTCGATCCAAAACCACTTAGAGTAGCAAATAATGGGTTCATGGTGTTATCGTTATCATTGACAGGCGCATGTAAGAGGTCACCAGGCAAGGAAAAACTATAAAGCCATCTGTTGGGCTGTTAGTATAGTGGAGAAAATCATATTGAGGTGGCACAGGAAACGAGTTGGTTTACGAGGATTCTATTTGGATTCCATTGATGAAAGTGCAGATGAAGACATCGCGAAGGTGTTTCGGAAGAAAAGAGTAGACGTTGCTCTAGCTGAAGCCGTCTCCAGGGTGCTCTCTATGGTGAACTCAACACCTGCAAGGTAGCAATACTAACGCATGCTTCAAAAATATCAGCAAGCCAAGGTTAGTAACTTTTATTTGATTCACAACAATCTATGTTTCTCATATGTGGTAAAATGAGTGGGTTGAGTAAACGGGTTAACGTCAATAGACTAATTTTGAAGCTTTTAAAAAGGAGGGTTATGTTAGGGGATGCAGCGCAGCAGGAATGTTCGAGTCTATTGGGAAAATTGAGCTTGCTGCTTCATGTTATTGTGATTTGAAGGAGTTTGAAAGAGCTGGTAAATTCATTTTTTTATATTGATCCCATCTGCAGATTAATGGAATGATTGCTTGCACTGGTTTAATATGTATCCTTTGAACTCGAGATTATTGTTTTGACCCATGAATCTACCATCAACTACATTTTATAGACCTTTAGGATTTTGTATTAATAGAAATTTAAGTCAGTTAGTTAAGTATAAAGTCAGTTAGTTGTGTGTAAAATGAAGCTCTCGAGTGTGTAGGAACTCATTTGAAGAATCTTTGTAAATTCCGTATGGATTTGGTTAAGAAAGTTGGGACAAAAGATCTGCTGCTAGACAATGGGATTCGGGCAATGCTAATGGGTTGCAGCAAACTTGAAAGGCTAGATATCAGTCTCTCGGATGAGGGATTGACGGATGTGGGTTTTGAATATATTGGGGAGTATGGTGCTAATTTGCGGTCTCTATCTCTTACTCATACAGGAATGTCTAATGCAGGACTTGTGAAGTTGTCAGAAGGGTGTCCAAGATTAAGAAAGTTGAAATTATGGGGTTATCCCTTAAGCAAACAAGCCGTTGCCAGCTCTGTGTTTAATTTACCTTCTCTAAGGTATGTTTGGGGTTACAGCACTGATATTTCCTTCTTTGGCACTCACTCGTCCAGAGTCTCAACTTCAAAACATTGGTATGTATGTTCTTCGTCATTTACTTAAAAATTATTGTTCTTTTCCTATTAATTAAGGTGTCTTAACTTTAGGAGCTTGTCTTGGAATATCATGAATGTGAATTCCTATTAATTGCATGCTTTCTTTCTTCTGATTAGCACGAGTTAGGTTCTACTGAACATAGATCACAGATACGAGCTTTGTTCATTAAGGCACTTCATGAATTTGTTAATCTTTATAATTGAGAGAAATTAGAATTTCAAATTTTAAATGTCAATTGAATATATTTTTCCACCTTTCTTACTATCACCCTCTGAACTTGTTAATCTTTATTACTCATATAGGAAGGAGCAAGTCGAAAAGGAAGCCTCCAAGAAAGGTAGAGGTTGATGTAATTGCATGAAGAGGAAATGGCTAAAATGAAGAGTAAGCAAAAGAAAGAAGAGGTTGTGATGATAGAAATGTTTAAACAAAAAATTCGTATCTGGAATGACTTGTTTGTCAAGACTGATATTAGCTTATTTTGCTGTAGGTTGTCGTAAAACTTGTTTATGACTTGTAAAACTTTGACCCGTTTAGCATTGTATGTCATGCACCTCTTGTTTCGTTGGTGGTTATCCAGATGAACTTGCAGAAATAATTGAATTGGTGTAGTGCTTGTTGAGTGGGTATGCATCATAATCACTTCATGTGCACTCAATCCCTCATTTGATTTACTTTGCAACATATTAATGCATGATGGGATCAAGAAAGAGTTCTTAAATGTATTATCCATAAACATCGTTTATATGGTACACATATGAGAAACACAGAGTGTTTATGTGTCGATCTTACCCACTTTGATGTGTGCTAAAAAAACCTACCCATTTTGACCCAGCAAGAAAGGTAGAAACATAAAAAAAAATATAGTGTACTCCATTAAACATTTATAATTTATTGAGTAAATTGCATAAATCGTCCTTAAAGTTTGGTCAAATTGCATGTTTCATCCCAAACGTTATAAAAGTGCAAGAATCGTCCCTGTGGGCAAACTTTTGTGCAAATATCGTCCCTGCAGGGACCATACTTGCACCAAATGTTTCCTCAAAGATTTTCTCACAGGGACGATACTTGCACCAAAGGTTTCCTCACATGGATGATCTTTGCACTTTCGTAACGTTTAGGACGAAACATGCAATTTGACCAGACTTTAGGGACGATTTATGCAATTTACTCTAATTTATTTATGGATTCATGGATTGTAATCATGCATTATATAGTTAACTGAAAGAGCACAACATGGTTCTTCAAAGAATTACACCCTATGCAAATTGTCGTTTATGAAAGCCAAGACAGCTTAAGCCAACTTTTCTCTGTGTTTGTCGTAGCCATGGTCCCCTTCAATGATTTGTAATTTATGGTTCGGTATGATCTTGGCAAACTCTAAAGCATCTTCGACGGGAATGACTTCATCTTCTGATCCATGGACAACTAGTTTTAATGCCCGTGCACGCACGGGGTTTAGACATTATGTTTTTTTAAATACATGTATGATTTTTATTTTTATTTTGTTTTATAAGTTATGTTATAGAGTATTATCGAAATCATATGAAGAGAATAGATTCATATCTTATATATATTATATGAGCTTGAGGATAATTACTAAAAAAAATTTCTTTTGATTTACCTGTTAACTAACTCGACATTGTGAGCCGACTAATCTCTACAAAACTACTCTTTTAGGTAGCCCGAAGTCGGCTCATGTGAACCTTCGAGGCCACAAGGGGATTAGTTTTCTCCTCGTTATATTCGAACCATTGACCTCCACTTTGGAAGGCTGGTTATCTTACCGTTGGGTATGCAGTTGATATTGTATATGTTTTATGATTCTAGTTGCATTATTGAGTCAGCTATACTTAAGATTAATGGTCACACTTTGTGTTAAAACATGTAAAAATTTAGCTTCGCAATCGAATTTAAAAGCATCAAGTTGAGTTATCAAAATCGTCAATATTTATAGAATATAGAAAGCTAAAAAACTCAAATAAGTATTATGTTTCGTACATACAATATGTTTTGATCAAACAAAGATTTACCTATTGTATATCTTTAATACATATACAAAAATAAAATGAGTTTTACCCATTTTTCCGTCACCAACACTTTTTTAAGATATAAAAGTAGTCTAGATTGTTATATATGATTTATAGGCATACATACATGTCAATGGAATAAAGACTTTTTGAGAAATTTAAATTTTAGAATTTTAGTACGTATTAAACAAAAAGAAAAAAAATTGCAATTTTTCCAAACACATCAATGAATAGCTAGAAAACCATTTTTATTAATTTATGATATTTTATGTGCTTCGGTGTTTTTTTATTTGGTTGTACAACATAATTTCAGACCGACAATGAAAAATCCATTAAAAAGTCTTCGGGTAGATTTGGGATGTGATTAGATAATGTTAAATATTTGTTTGGAAGTAAAAAATTGTTTACGTTTGTAATATTTGAAAATATAAAGTCTACGGGTATAAAGTTTAAGGGATTATTTGTTTATTTTTTAAAGTTATAATAAAACATGTAAATTTATAAATTTACACTTAACTCCATATAATTTATTTAAAATTAAAAATCACTAAATTTTTATTAATTACCTCCACTTTTTTCAAGTTTTTTTCTTCACAAATTTGACACATATATTTTTATGTGTTTTTTTTCTCGTCGTATTTCTCCACCACAAATTTTTAATTTTGACCAAATCGATTTAATTTTGACTTTTAATTGACCAATCAGATCACACGATTTTGCATACGTGGCAAAATCAAGCGTTCTGATTGGTCTAATTTTTAAATTCATATGATTCAATTTGATGAAAAACTCCGAAATGATGTAATTCTTTTATTATATAAAAGATAAATATAAAAGATTAACACCTTGCAATCTTTGTGAATTTTAAGTCCCACTTCATGCATGTTTGTGTTCAGGCGTTCCAATATACTTTCTTTAGTTGCACGAAACAACAACATTTCCTGTATAAAACAGAAACATAATTGTAATTCTATATGCGTCACCCATGGTGTGTCATCCTAATAAATGGTTAACCTTTTTTTGGATTTGATTTCCTTTTACAATATTATTATTGAGTTTCCTTTTTACAGATGTTAAAAGTCAAAGACTTGGAGCTTATTTGACTTTCCAATAGTCAAACTAGCTAAAATAGCATACCTTTACTATGTCCAACAATTGCACATATAACACGGTTTGCTTATAACCGGGCAAGGCCTAACAAAGCCCAAGTGGTACATAGTATATAATGAAAATTTCCTAGTCTTCTTTTTTAACTACACCGGTTATGGTAAAGTACCCCGGTTTTGGTTTTAAGTACACCGGTTTTGACAAGTTTGATCGAGATCGATCGACCTGTTGTTTGAAGTAATATTGTTAAATTTCATCTTATTAGTTTAATATCATTTATTGCGGGTTTATGTGGTTCTTAGTCCGACTATAAAGAGTGTTTGGCATAACACCCTTGACTTCGTAAATGGCGTTTTCGCAAGTTGTGAGCTAATTTTGCATGTAAGTACCCCGGTTCCGGAAAAGTACCCCAGTTTTGGTTTTTAACTACACCGGTTATGGTAAAGTACCCCGGTTTTGGTTTTAAGTACACCGGTTTTGACAAGTTTTTTTTTTTTTTAAATCGAGTTTGGTTTAAGGTGTTTCAGTATCCGTTCATTTATCCGGTTAAACTTAACAAACGAACAAGACTCACACGGGTCGTTTAAAGTATTTCTCTGAACAACAAATTTTCACCATATCTTCTTCATACTGTCTTTACTTTTGTCAATATTTTTTGTTCAACAACTTCGCGTACCATACTGTAGGAGCACCACCACCTCGACAACCACTGCCATATTACAGTACCTTGATCACACCATGTATGAACATGAGTGAGATTCTCAAAGGATCCCAAACGAGAATCAAGAAAATGCAGACTGAGTTTGCAGTTTTTATGAAATGACGGTTTACTTTATCAATTTTTGGCCTCATTGTACTGTGTATGCATGGTTGTAACTTGCAAGTTCAAGAATTAAGATAATGGATTGAAATTGTAAAATTTACACAACGAATATGTCGTATCTAATCGTACGAACTACAAAAAAAATTACATCGTATTGTTAAATTTCTTCTTATTAGTTTAATTTCATTTATTACAGGTTTACTTATGTAGTTTTAGAGGTTCAAGAAAGGAATTCACTCAAATTTTAACATCAAACCTTAAACCAAACCAAATCTTAAACCAAACCAAACCTTAATGGCACCCACTAAATGTAAGACCAAACACAAGCCAGAAAAAACCAAAGTAGGGGAGGAAGTTTTAGACTTAGTTATATCTTATATAGACAACGTTGAGGATCGAAACTCAGTTTCGTTAGTTTCCCGTAAGTTTCATGAAATTGAAGGCATCATGCGTAAGCGTGTAACTGTTCATGTTTGTTACAGCCCAAACCTTGCCTCTTTAAGAAAACGATTCCCTTTCATCGAGTCGTTAACACTCAAAGGTCCCCTGTATAGTTTTCATGGTTTGCGAAGTACCCCATGGTTCCAACTATTAGCTCTCGAGTTTAGGTGTTTGAAAGAACTTCATATCCGTAATCTGGTTGTTCGTGATGAAGATCTTAAGACGTTGGCGAGAACACATGGTAAGGATTTAAGGAGTTTGAAAATTAGTAAGTGTGAAGGGTTTTCGACGGATGGATTAAGGCATGTCTCTAAGTATTGTAACCAATTGAGAACTTTGTGTTTGAAATATTCTGATTATATTAATGTGGAAGATGGAACTTGGTTTCATCAATTGGCATTGAATAGTACGGTTTTGGAAAGGTTACATGTTTCGTATACGGATATATCTTACACAAAAGATCTTACACTTCTTGCAAAAAACTGTTGTAACTCATTAATATCGTTGAAGATTGGAAAGTGCTATCTAAGTAAACTAGGAGATGCCTTTAGATATGCTGTTAGGTTGGAACATTTTTCTGGAGATAATAGTGATGAGGAGAGTGACCTTGTTGGTTTCAAGTTTCCCCAAAATATGTGTTCAATAAATATAGAGGGTTGGCCAGTTTCTCGATTTTCAATTGTATTTCCTTTTTTGAATCAGATAAGGAAATTGAAACTTGTATATTTAGAGATGGATAAAGAGTGCCACTGTTTATTGTTTAAGAGGTGTCCCAATTTGGAAGTTCTATATACCGAAGATGGATGTGGAGACACAGGATTGCAAGTTATTAGTAAGTTTTGCAAGAAATTGCGCAAACTTACCCATAAAGGGGGCGTGACCCACGTGGGACTGATTTCTCTAGCAAAGGGATGTACTAATTTAGAGTCTTTAGAAGTTTTCATTACAGATATTTCAAGTGAAGCTCTGGAGTGTGTAGGAACTCATTTAAAGAATTTGCGTGATTTCCGTATATGGTTGAATAAGGAAGACGATATAACAGTTTTCCCCCTAGACCTATGCTAATGGGTTGCAGCAAACTCGAAAGGCTAGATATCCGTCTCCGGCATGGAGAATTGACAGATGTGGGTTTGGAATATATCGGGAAGTATGGTGTTAATTTGAGGTCTTTGTCTGTTACTCGTATAGGAAATTTTAATGTCGGACTTGTGAAGTTATCACAAGGGTGCCAAAACTTAAGAAAGCTAAAACTGTTTGGATGTCCCTTTAGCGAGCAAGATGTTACCAGTTATGTGTTTAATATACGATCTTTAAGGTATGTTTGGGGTTACACCAGTGATCGTACTTATTTGGCTCTCACTCGTCCAGGTTTCAACTTTGAAACATTGGTATGTAAGTTCTTTATTATTTACTTTCAAATTATTGTTCTTATCCCATTAATTTTGCTTTGTATTAGTTTCTTTTAATAAGGGTGTCTTTCTTTGGGAGGTATATTTTCTCTGAGTTTTCCAATTAGACCAAATAAGGGTGTCTCATCACCCAAGACACATCCAGAGTGAGACCATGTATAAATGAATGCTCCATCCGATTTTTAAATATTTATGGCCTAGCAACTTGGGACCAAATCTTGCAGCCGAGAGGTGATAAATGGCCTATGCATACAGACAATGAATTAAAAAGTTGATAAAGTTTAAGTAACTGATTCCAAATATTAACTAAGATTGCCTTATGAGAAGACATGGGAAAATATAATCTGAAATTACTAGTAAACGTAGATCACAATTATGAGTTGTTTACATTCAAGGGAACTTCGTGAAGGTGTTAATCTTTATAGTTGAGAGAAAGAAATTTGTTAGCTTTTAACGGTCAATTAAATATATGTTTCCACCTTTCTTACTATCGCCCTCTGAATTTGTTAATATTTTTCGACTCATATAGGTGCAAGGCGAAAGGAAGTCTCCAACAAGTGACAAATTTTATGAAGAAAGGTAGAGGTTTATGTAATTGCATGAAAGACGAAATGGCTAAAATGAAGAGTAAGCACAAGAAAGAAGACCTGTTTGTCAAGACTGATATTTTGCTGTAGGTTGTCGTAAAACTTGTTTGTGACTTGTAAAACTTTGACCCGTTTAGCATTGTATGTCATGCATCTCTTGTTTCGTTGGTGGTTATCAAGATGAACTTGCAGAAATATTTGAATTGGTGTATCGTGTATGTCCTGCACCTCTTGTTTAAAACACCATTTCAAAAACTACTTTTAAGTAGCATATCATAAACACAAAAAATAACCTATCCAAAACACCCGGTAGTTTGTGCAATAGATATCGCATATACGAATTTACCACAAGAAGTGCCAATAATCATTGTAAACCGGGCTTCGACAATAGGAGGTGATTTGTACACACATTCTTTTTGACATCCACATCTAAATATGCATCTGTGTGTTGTACTGTGTGCATCAGCAGGTGTACTTTAGTGGTAGATGACAAAATGAATATGTGTACAAAATCACCTCCCTACGATAATATACGGTACAACCGCACATACAACAAAAACATCAATACACAATCGTAATGTGCTAGGTGCAGGAGAGGTATACGTAAACAATTGTACCCAACCTAAGTGTAAAAAACCACACAGGTGTTTTCTACCATACATGTTCATGGATATTCAGATACCAAAATTAAAAAATTTCGTAAGATTGCAATAATTAAAATAACAATCATATAATCATCTAACTAAGTTACATATAATCAGGTAAAAATGAATGTCATACAACTTGAGTATTTTGAATGTTCAATACAAAAATGAATCTGGCATCTAGAGTTCGAAATTCCTAAAAATGTATGAGCAAAGACCCGAAATGGGGCTACTTCATTTCCCTTCATGAAGTATGATCTTGGTTGTGATTCACAGGTTCTTTTATGAAAGACAAAACAACGGAAATTAGTTCATCTTGATGCTTCGAGAAACCATGGTTGGCTCCTTTAACAACATGTAACTTGTGGTTCGGTATGATCTCTGCAAACTCTAATGCCTCTTTGTCTCGGACAATTGTATCATCAGATCCGTGTATTGTCAACACCCTGCATGAAAAACATAACTTTTTAATCATATAGAATAGAAAAAGTAGAGTTTATATTTGACTTTTTAGGGTCAGACAAATTTGACGGAAGTAATTTTATATCTTACCTGCAATCTTTGTCAATTTGCAGGCACGCTTCATGCATATTTGTATTCAAACGCCCCATCAAACTATCCTCGGTCACACGATATAAGAACTCTCCTACACACCGAGCATTTGATCATTAGTTTTTGTATATAAGCCGTTGGGAATGAAAGTTTCCAAAACTGATCAGCAAGAATACCTGTTTTGCCTTTTACATCTATAAAACCATAAAACCATCTTCCTTCACTTTCTGCATAAACCCTTTTCCAAACGTTCTTGCACCACCCCACCCCCCCCCCCCTTGTCTTGACAATCCGGACACGTTGATTACACGGGGCACGTCATGATACTAAGACGCGTATAAGATGTTAGAAGACTAAATTAAGACATAAGACTTTATGTTATATTTACCTTTATTAAAACTTTGTATTATTTACTGCCATAGATTAGTAAACGGTAGATAACAATATTAGGCCAAGCCATTTGCCAAAACGGCATATAGGAGATAACCGTCCCTTGTGAAAAGGTACGACCCCTAATCACACCGGTTCATCTCATATAAATACTCTATGTAATTTACGTTTGATTAACACATATCAGATTATTAGATACTTCTCTTGTTTTTACTTTGTACATCTTTTCTTGAGTATCAATATGAAGTTTTCTGCAAATCGAACATCCGAACACCCCTTCAGCGCAGGAACACCAAACACCCATCCTGTGATGAATTGGCGGGAACTTTTTCCCTCCAACACAGATTGTAAACATTGGCATCAGAGCCAAACTCTTGGGAAACAACGAAAAACACTCTCACAAATGGAGTTCATGCGAAGAAAAATCAAAAGGGAAAAAGAAAGTTTCCACCCTTGTGCGCGTCGAATTACAAAAGAAGGCAAAGCCTCACTTCGAAACAGGATTGAACAAATGAATCTGTTCAATTCAAACTTGCCGCAAAACAAATTCAAAAACTACACATGTTTTTATTGTATGCAAGAAGGGCATATCAAAAACTCCTGCCCGACTAAACGACGTGATGAATTCCTCTACGCAAAGGCAGGAACAATATCCTTCAGGCATGGAGACGAGGCAACCAGGGCACGCATAAGGAAGAACAAGGAAACAGTGATGTGTTTCAAGTGTCGTGGGTTAGGACACTTCGCAGATGCGTGTTCACAGAAAAACGCAAAAATAATGCAGAAACAAGAGAAAGAGGAGATAGCCGCCACACCACCATTACCCGAACCAAAAGTAAGCCTTAAATATCCCGAATTTGTTCACTTTAAAACCATAGGAATATTAGATGGTACTGATAAGGGAACATGGGACGATTTTTGGTATTTAAGTAATACATCCAACAAACACATGACTGCCAATTTGGATTTTTTCTTAAACATTAAAGAAGAATTCCTTGTAGAGAAATTGGAAAAACCGAAAAAATTCTTATTTTCATATGGTATTGGGGAGGTCATGATAAAGTATGGAGAGGGAACATATGAGATACCAGGGGTGTACTATACCCCCGAAGTTACCCTCAATATTTTGTCAAAAGAATTACTAAGGAAACAAGGGTTCGAAATTATTTGGAGTGGAGATAGATGTTCGTTGGTATATATGTTCAAGGATAAGCAGGGAAGGAATATAAACATAGACAAATTAAGGGAACAACACAACACCTACTTGGAAGATTACTTTGACATGATTGATATGAGTGCAAGTATCCAAAGGGAGATTGAACAACCTTACGAGAAGGAAGACATCAAGACGGAAATTGAAAACTTCCAAGATTGTGTCACGTTTTTAGATTTGATCAAAGAAGGAAGGGCACTTAATGACAAATGGGAAACACACCGAGACAGATTCAACAGAATCACAACATGGTTCTTTAACCATTTTCTCATGAAGCCATTACCGGGATCATTGCCACCCATAATAAAAGGAGTAACAATTCACCTTTTCGACTTATATGCATTGATGGAATGCATGGGTGGATACAAAAGTGTGCAATTTGAAGGCGACTTTGAAGGACTTGCGGAAATATTCGGATTAGAGAGATCTGATGGAATGGATATCAAACAATGCTATTTGGACTATTTGGAACCACTTGTCTCTAACTATAAAGCGGCACGACCATCAATTCCCACTGGAGGATATGGAGAAGAAGGCATTAGGCGCTTCGATGGTTACCACGGAGTTGGTAACATGGATGGTTCATTGGCTGCAAAAGAGAAGGTAGGAGTCAAGCATTTTGGAATCACCCTCAAGGAGGAAAAAGAAGGCAAGAACAAAGGCATTGCACAACGAGATGATGAATACATGGCTAGGATCAAATGCTACATATGTGAAAGAACGGGACACTTCGACTCTAAATGCACAATGGAAGACGAAATACCAACTGATGAAGCATCGACATCAAGACAACAAGGCGAAGAAGATACTCAGAGTTTTTCAAGTGATGGCTTTCATGTCATCGTTTGAAACGTGCAGAAGATGGAAGCAAAACAAGACCAATCTAACATCAAGCCTTATATCTTACAGGGGAGATTGTTAGAAGACTAAATTAAGACATAAGACTTTATGTTATATTTACCTTTATTAAAACTTTGTATTATTTACTGCCATAGATTAGTAAACGGTAGATAACAATATTAGGCCCAAAGCCCATTAGCCAAACGGCATATTAGGAGATAACCGTCATGTGAAAAGGTACGACCCCTAATCACACCGGTTCATCTCATATAAATACTCTATGTAATTTACGTTTGATTAACATATATCAGATTATTAGATACTTCTCTTGTTTTTTACTTTGTACATCTTTTCTTGAGTATCAATATGAAGTTTTCTGCAAATCAAACATCCAAACACTCCTTCAGCGCAGGAACACCAAACACCCATCCTGTGATGAATTGGCGGGAACTTTTTCCCTCCAACACAGATTGTAAACATTGGCATCAGAGCCAAACTCTTGGGAAACAACGAAAAACACTCTCACAAATGGAGTTCATGCGAAGAAAAATCAAAAGGGAAAAAGAAAGTTTCCACCCTTGTGCGCGTCGAATTACAAAAGAAGGCAAAGCCTCACTTCGAAACAGGATTGAACAAATGAATCTGTTCAATTCAAACTTGCCGCAAAACAAATTCAAAAACTACACATGTTTTTATTGTATGCAAGAAGGGCATATCAAAAACTCCTGCCCGACTAAACGACGTGATGAATTCCTCTACGCAAAGGCAGGAACAATATCCTTCAGGCATGGAGACGAGGCAACCAGGGCACGCATAAGGAAGAACAAGGAAACAGTGATGTGTTTCAAGTGTCGTGGGTTAGGACACTTCGCAGATGCGTGTTCACAGAAAAACGCAAAAATAATGCAGAAACAAGAGAAAGAGGAGATAGCCGCCACACCACCATTACCCGAACCAAAAGTAAGCCTTAAATATCCCGAATTTGTTCACTTTAAAACCATAGGAATATTAGATGGTACTGATAAGGGAACATGGGACGATTTTTGGTATTTAAGTAATACATCCAACAAACACATGACTGCCAATTTGGATTTTTTCTTAAACATTAAAGAAGAATTCCTTGTAGAGAAATTGGAAAAACCGAAAAAATTCTTATTTTCATATGGTATTGGGGAGGTCATGATAAAGTATGGAGAGGGAACATATGAGATACCAGGGGTGTACTATACCCCCGAAGTTACCCTCAATATTTTGTCAAAAGAATTACTAAGGAAACAAGGGTTCGAAATTATTTGGAGTGGAGATAGATGTTCGTTGGTATATATGTTCAAGGATAAGCAGGGAAGGAATATAAACATAGACAAATTAAGGGAACAATTTTCATGACGACAAACAAAGAACAATATCAAGATATACAACAATCATCATAATCTTGGAATCAATATCAAGATATATGGCAACAAACAAAGAACAAGAAAGGAAGAATATCACCAAACAACTTGCAATCTGCCCGGGTAAGAAACAGAACTTCCAGGCCTCAAAATCAAGATCCCAACGGTCAAAACCTTCCTTTATATGCAAGGAAGCTTCAGTCCAAAAATCATGACGATCCGACGGTGCAAACTCCGGGGATCGACGAAACACTGCTGCTGGGTTTTGGGTGATAAGAACTCCGAAAATCTTCTTCTTTTTTTCTTTTCTTTTTTCTCTTCTCTCTTGTTTTTTCACACTTTATAATGAGCATAAGGATGCCCTAAATAAGGACTAAATGGACCCAAGATGGGCCCCAATGTGTTGGGCTCTTAATCCTCATGGACTAAGAAAATACCCAACACATATAACATCTTCTAAGCAGCTGCATTTATCATCTTTTTTATATTAAGATTCACAACCGTAACCCTTTTCTTCCACTCTCTCTCCATTGTCAACATCCATCTTTCCTACAACAAAAGTGCAACACACTATGATGATACATTATGAACTAATCAAAATCCTAAACTGAAACTTGTAACAAAGAGTTTAAACCATCAATTCATAAAAGGAACCATATGCGAAAGAGAAAAGAAAACAGATTTTAAAGACTTACAATTGTTTGTTTTTAAGCTTCTATTTACAAATAGATCTTGAATCTTCATTTTTTTGTCTTTGATAGATTAACCAATTTATCTATTAGACATTCAAAACAACGTATCCAAGATTAAGACATCAACAATCATCAAACAGAAAACCCAAATTGAAAAAAAAATCAAACTTAATAATAACCCACAAATATACCACAATCATTAACAGGTGTCATTCATTGAAGCTAACAAAAGCCTAATAACTTACACATATACAAAATCAGGAGTATTGGATTACATGTGTAAGAAATAGAGATGAGTCATCCACCAAAAAGTTAGTTACCCAGAAAAGACTATAATACCAACTAACTCAAACACTAACACACCAACTAACGCATCCACTAACACCACTGTGAGTAGAATGTGAAGATTAAAAAATGAGGGAAATCAATATTATAAGGGTTACTGTTCATTTTGTGAGATGATAGTCGGTCAACATTTAGTCTAGAGTTGAATTCACCCGCTGGGTGTTGTGAATTAATTTTGGTGATTCAAAACACTTCCACAATTACACAAAGCAGCACAACGACCATTTTCCCCATTCTATGTATCCATTAATACTAACAAAACAAAACATGCATATTAGTTCCACCAATAACAAATTTAAAGACAAAACAATACATTTAAATAAAAACATAAAAAAAATGTATTGTTAGAAAAAAAACAACACTCGCCGCAGCGAAGCGTGGGCTCAAAATCCTTGTTTTATACAAAGTGGCGAAATGAAACAAAAATATTGTTTAAAACATAAGATGATAAAATGTGTGACCGGCACTTCAATTTTGTTCAATTTCAATACGTAAAAAATAAAATGCTAAAAAAGAAAAAAGAAAAAACTTAAAAACTAAGGGTGCGTTTGTTTTACTGACGGGTTTAGAATAAGATTTGGATTTGAAAATGGATTGAAAGAAATATATACAAAGGAAAATGAATGATTGTAATAACTTTGTTTGGTTTATATAATTTGGATTGAAACTAAAACTAAAATTTATTACTATTTTAATATTAAATTATTAAATTATACTAAGAAAAGTACACGTAGCACATTTGTTAGCAACATGTGTATTAAAAAATTTGGATATAGTATTAATTGCTGACCAAATTCAAAGAGTCAAAGGGTTTGTGTCAGAAAAGAAGCATGTCTCGGTGGATTTTGTATAACCCCAAGTTTAAGGGTGTGAAAGTATTTTTGAATTTTATATTGAGGTACCAAAACATCTGCTATTAACTACTACCTCCGTCCCAAAATTATTGTCCAGTTTTGACTTTCTAAGTCTTTCTTTGTCAACTTTGACCTTAAATAATTTTGTTTATGTTACATAATACTTGATAAAAATTATACCAATGAAAAATACATTTAAAACTCAATCCATTCATATATTATGCAGCAAATATTAAATAGCACAAACAAAAATATTTATGATGAGAGAGAAAGACTTAGAAAGTCAAAAATGAACAATAATTTTGGGACGGAGGTAGTATCATTGTACTACTTTGTGTCAATAACCCCAACCAAACGGGCCCTAAAAGCACATTTATCACGGTTGGTTGGTAAAAAACTGATTACACCATCAAAACACACACACCAATCAGCCATCATTTTCAATGATCTGAACTTGTTCACTTCCATGAATTGCATTTGAAAAACGGTTGCTTGTGCGTCATTTGTGTTTCCACTCCAACTGTTTGATAAAATGTCTCAACGACTTAAATGTTGATAATTAGGCTATGCTATTTATGGTTATAAGATGAACAAGGGTTTCACAAGTTCAGCTGTTTAATTAGCCTTTTTTTCATTCATTTAGGGCTTTCTTTTATGGTGATTATTAAGTGTTAGCTTAATTTTGTAACCTTATAAACCAAACCTTAATGGCATCCACTAAAGGTAAGCTAGAAAAAACCAAAGTGGGGGAGGAAGTTTTAGACTTAGTTATACCTTATATACACCACATCGAGGACCGAAACTCTGTTTCTTTAGTTTCCCGTATGTTTTATGAGATTGATGGCATTACACGTAAGCACCTAACTGTACACACACTTTACTACCCAAACCCTGCCTCTTTAAGTAAACGATTCCCATTCATCGAGGCGTTAACACTCAAAGGTCCCCCGTCTAATTTTTGTCTTTATGATATCCAAATCACCCCATGGATTGAACAATTAGCTCTCGAGTTCAGGTGTTTGAAAGAACTTCATATGCGTCATCTGGTTGTTCATGATGAAGATCTCGAGACATTGGCGAGAACACGTGGTAAGGATTTAAGGAGTTTGAAGATTCAGAAGTGTGAAGGGTTTTCGACGGATGGATTAAGGCATGTCTCTAAGTATTGTAACCAATTGAGAACTTTCTGTTTGCGATATTCTTACGATACTCGTGTGAAAGATGGGATTTGGTTACATCAGTTGGCATTGAATAGCACGGTTTTGGAAAGGTTTCATGTTACGAATATGGATATTCCAAATGCACAAGATCTTATACTTCTTGCAAATAACTGTTGTAACTCATTAATTTCGTTGAAGGTTGGAAAGTGCTATCTAAGTAAACTAGGAGATGCCTTTAGATATGCTGTTAGGTTGGAACAATTTTGTAGTGTGTATATCTCTGATGAGGAGAGTGAGCTTGTTGGTTTCCGGTTTCCCCCCAATATACGTTCTTTTAGTATAATGGAATTTCCTGTTACTCTGTATTCGAGTGTACTCCCTTTACTGAATCAAATAAGGAAATTGAAACTTGGATTTGTAGGTTTGGATGAAGATCAGCAGTGTTTATTGTTTGAGAGGTGTCCCAATTTGGAAGTTCTATATACCCGGGATGAATGTGGAGACAGGGGATTGCATGTTATTGGTAAGTTTTGCAAGAAATTGCGCAAACTTACCCATCATGGGCTTGTGACCCACGTGGGACTGATTGCTTTGGCAAAAGGGTGTACTAAATTGGAGTGTTTAAAGGTTAGACTCGATATTTCAAATGAAGCTATGGAGTGTGTAGGAACTCATTTAAAGAATCTGCGCGATTTCCGTATATGGTTGAGTAAGGAAGACGATATAACAATTTTACCGCTAGACTATGGGGTTAAAGCTATGCTAATGGGTTGCAGCAAACTCGAAAGGCTAGATATCAGTCTCCAGCATGGAGGATTGACAGATGTGGTATTGGAAGATATCGGGAAGTATGGTGTTAATTTGAGGTCTTTGCGTCTGGAGTGTGTAGGAAATTCTAATGCCGGACTTGTGAAGTTATCACAAGGGTGCCAAAAATTAAGAGAGCTAAAACTGTTAGGTTGTCCCTTTAGCGAGCAAGTTGTTACCAGTTATGTGTTTAATATACGATCTTTAAGGTATGTTTGTGGTTACAGCAGCGATTGTACTACTTTGGCACTCACTCGTCCAGACTTTCAACTTTGAAACATTGGTATGTAAGTTCTTTGTTATTTACTTTCCAAATTATTGTTCTTTTCCTATTAATTTTGCTTTGTATTACTTTCTTTTAATAAGGGTGTCTTACTTTGGGAGTTATATTTTTTACGAGTTTTCTATTAGACCAAATAAGGGTGTCTCATGAGCCAAGACACATCGAGAGTGAGACCATGTATAAATGAATGCTCCATCCTATTTTTTAATATTTCTGGCCTAGCAACTTGGGACCAAATCCTACAGCCGAGAGGTGATAAATGGCCTATGCATACAGACAATGAATTAAAATGTGGATAAAGTTTAAGTAACTGATTCCGAATATTAACGAAGATGGCCTTAAAATTATAGGAAATGTGCACTACTTGAGCATAGTTGTAGCACGATACTGGCTGATGGTGATTGCATAGTCATCCGCACTTTGAGTGCAGGGGATATACAACATATAATGAATCCGAAAGCTAATGAAATAGTGAGAAGACATGGGAATATATAGTCTGAAGTTACTAGTAAACGTAGATAACAATTATGAGCTGTTTGCAATCGAGGGAACTTCGTGAATGTGTTAATATTTATAATTGAGATAAAGAAATTTGTCAGCTTTTAACTGTCAATTAAATATATGTTTCCACCTTTATTACTATCGCCCTCTGTATTTGTTAATATTTTTCAACTCATATAGGAAGGAGCAAGGCCAAAGGAAGTCTCCAACAAGTGACGAATTTTATGAAGAAAGGTAGAGGTTGATGTAATTGCATGAAAGACGAAATGGCTAAAATGAAGAGTGAGCACAAGAAAGAAGACCTGTTTGTCAAGACTGATATTTTGTTGTAGGTTGTCGTAAAACTTGTTTGTGACGATTAAAACTTTGACCTGTTTAGCATTGTATGTCATGCACCTCTTGTTTCGTTAGTAGTTATCGAGATGAACTTGCAGAAATATTTTAATTGGTGTATGTTTAGCACCTCTTGGTGTATGTAAACCGGGCTTCGATAATATACGGTATAACCGCACATACAACAAAAACAACAATACACAATCCTAATGTGCTAGGTACAGGAGAGGTATACGTAAACAGTCATACCCAACCAAAGGGTAAAAAACCACATGTGTTTTCGTATGATTGCAAAATCAAAATTACAATCATATAATCATCTAAGTTACATATAATCAGGTAAATATAAATGTACTATTAAGGTAAATATAAATGTACCATTATATATTCAAATTTCGCACAATGTCGTACAACTTCAGTATCTAGGGTCCGAAATTCCTAAAACTGACCCGAAATGGAGCTACTTAATTTCCCTTTATGAAGTATGATCTTGGTTGTGATTCACAGGTTCTTTTATGAAAGACAAAACAACGGAAATTAGTTCATCTTGATGCTTCGAGAATCCATGGTTGGCTCCTTTAACAACATGTAACTTGTGGTTCGGTATGATCTCTGCAAACTCTATTTCCTCTTTGGCTCGGACAATTGTGTCATCAGACCCGTGTATTGTCAACACCCTGCATAAAAAACATAACTTTTTAATCATATAGGATAGAAAAAGTAGAGTTTATGTTTGACTTTAAGGTTTACCATGGTATTGGTTTCCTGCACGCATACAAAATCACCAGAACAGTTATCAAGAATTACAAGCTACTTTAGATAAACGTGTCTGTAATTGCTTATGAAAACAGTTTGTTATGCAATCAGCTGTTTTGATACTAAAAATTGTTAAGCACTTGAGCCAAAACAGGTCATTGAGTTTTGAGAATAGCAGTTTCTATAAGCTTTTCCCAAACACCCCCTTATTCAATACACTTTATATAGTTAGCATAAGTATTTGGTTGGTATGTGTTCGATCAATATGTCATGTAGCCATGTATGGTCCTCTCATTTAGCTTTCCATTGTTGTTTATAAGTTTTTCCATCAACTTATGCTTATTGTTATGGCATCGTTTTGGCAAAAGATTGCAACAGTAAAAAGACCATCAACATAACTGTCGTTTCACGGCTTATAATGTTATATTTTCACATATACTATATTTTGAGAAGCCTATCTAGTTTATTTCTCCGCCAAAAAGGTCATAACCCCATAAATATAAGCCTATCTGCAGTATCAAACTGCTCATCATCATGGTGTTTGAATAAGCTGAGCTTATTTAGAAGGATGATAAATAGGCTCTTTTCTTGTGACTTATATGCTTATTTAGCCTTTTCTTATACATAAAGAACCCAATCACATAGCAAAAACTAATAAAAATTTAAATAAAACCATATAAGCACCTAAAATCTGGTTATTAGGCATTCTTATTAAGCAATATGAGATACCCTTATTTACTCATAATATAATACACATAAATGACAGACCTTTGATGATTGAAAACCATGACACAAAACAACAATGTGAATAGAACCAACCAGTCTCATGCAATAAGCCCACAAGCTTCTCACCATGCTTATTCACCACAACTCCTCTGCTGACACATTCTTGAAAAACTAGTACTGATATTATATCGATCAAACAAAAACGTGTAACATGAACCTAATACAATAATAAACCCTATGTATATATCCTAAAAAATGAGATATTTTTCATCAACTAAACGGTCCTAAACCTTCAAATTTATTGGGTCTAGTAATTCAGTTTGAAAAAATTATATGAGCTCTTAGGTTTTTAACAAAGACTTAAATTACTCTTTTCTTTTATAAGGGTTAAGAATTTGCGTCCTCACTAATAAATGGAAAGTATTTAGTCATGTTTGATGAAAATTACGATAAGTTATACAACACTATCATAATTAATGATTCACCAAACATTTAACATGCATATCGCCAAACATTCAATAGCAAGATTTGTATATCTTGTTTGTTGAATCGTCTTGTTAGATGCTGACTAATTATTAAAAAAAAATTATTATTTATGCAATAATATTGTAAGGTGTGATTAGGAAAAACTTCTTTTGTATAGCAAGAAAAGGCAATGTTTGAAAGCCAAAATATTTATTTGGCTATGAGGATACAAGACGGCTTTTCAAGGATCATACCCTATGTAGATTCTCCTTTATGAAAGCCAGAATGGTAGATACTAATTCCTCTCGGTGTTTGTTGTAGCAATGGTCAGCACCTTCAACGATTTGTAGTTTATGGTTGGGTATAATCTTGGCAAACTCTAAACCATCTTCAACTGGAATGATTTCATCTTCTGATCCATGAATTGTTAACACCTTGCAATCTTGGTCAATGTTGAGTCCCGCTTCATGCATGTTTGTGTTCAAGCGTTCCAATAAACTTTCTTCCGTCACACGAAACGACACTTCTCCTATATAAGCAGAATAATAGTTTTAATTCAAGATAATCTCACTTGTGGTGCATCATACGTTAGAAGTGGCATGGTAGGCAAGTCAGCCAGGTTGGGTAACCAGTTGAAACATGTTTTGTTTTATAGTGCAGGTCGACATACAAACACTTTTTTGTCCGCTTAAAAAAGGTTGTAAGCATTGAAGATAAGCTGTATGTGACTTTCAAACTGTTTAACCCATCAGACCCATTTGACCCGATTCATTTTTTTGCTAAACTTCTTAATTTGACCCATTGAAACGTTTGGGATATATAATAACCCACATAGACTCATTCATAAATAAATAGTTCATTGCCACCTCTTAAAATGAATGAAGGTTAACCTGTTTTCGTTTTGATGTCAATAAAGCCGTCTTTTTTCGCTCTTTCCAGATAGTCTTTTCCCAAACGCTCCTCAATGCCCCTATCCATCTTATACCGACCAGACACATTGACAACAACTGGGATATCGTGATGTAAAGATGCGTATAAGACCACCACATTACCACCTATAAAAAGATACTATGATGTAAGATGAACATAAAACTCAAAAGATTATTTGACCTCAAGAAGTCAAACCATACATATTAGACTTCAAACAGGCGAAACAGTTGCAAAATGAGATACCTTTACTGTGTCCAAGAATTGCACTTATAACACGATTCGTAGCTGTAAAGTGTTGGACTACTGCATGCAAATCATTGACCTCCTTACGATAGTTACCAAATTCAAATGTGCCTTCACTTTCCCTGAAATATAGGTATTGTTCGTTGTACAAACAAGAAAGAATATAACAATTAACTCTTTAACAACCTGATTCTATTCATAGCATGTATTTTGAGTTCATGAAACTAAGAGGAACCATTCTAGCCTTGATGTTGATAGTTAGTATATTTGACCTCAGAAAGTGTACTAATTTTCCTTAAAGATGACACAAAACCACATGCATCGTGTAACCCCCAAATATTTGGAGTGCATATGTAAAAATAGAAACTTGTTATAATGCTGCATGCCCATACTAAATCGGAATGGTATGGACTTACCCATTCCCTGAAAAGTCAAAGCGAAAGGCACTGATCCCTTGTTTTTCCAAAGCAACCGCAAGTTCCACCATCATACTATATTCCTGGAGACAAGAACACATTCACAATGAACCGCCCAAATAATGAAAGCAAAATTATCTGTTTTAGACCCAAAATTCAACTTCGGGCAGTAATTTTGTTGACTATTTATTATTGACATGTGCGTGTCATGAAACAAAAACTTGGGGAAACGAATTATATACCTTTGTACTTTGGAAGCCATGGCACAGGATTACAATCTCTTTGGAGCCTGTTTCATGTAATATGCCCACAAGTTGCTCACCGCTTTTGTTTTGTATAATTATTTTCTGTTGTTCACTCCCTGAAACAATGCAAGATACACAATTTCATTTATCTTATATGAAAATTCACAAATCTTACTGTATGAAAATGAAGTTAATGAACTTTGACCTCTGAAAAAATATACGGGGGTTGTTTGGCATTGTGTTTGAAAGTCATTAAGTGATGTTTAACATCACTTTTAACAAAGCGGGCGACTAGAGAACAGTGTTTGGATGTACATTCGCTACTTGAGGTTCTAATAACCACATAATTCATCTGTTAAGGGTTTGACAAATTCTGATTATTTATCGACATACGTGTATATGGCCCCTAAAGTAACCAGAGAATACAGATACGCTTGGTTGCAAGTTTGCAACTACTCATTTAACTGATTACTTGAATCAAATTCATTACACCCTAACACTAGAAATTGATTATCTACGACTCAAAAACGCAATCATATAATCACTTTTTTAGCAGTTACCACAAAGGCAAACAACTCCAAAAAAACACGTGGGTTTCTATCCTTCTATTTTTAGCACCATTTTTTTACTACTCATCAACGGTTTATAACTTCTAACGTCAAAGGGGCTAACAGGGAGTGTTTAGTATTGCTTATTCTATAGTGCTAGTCGGGTTCGAAAACAGGCAGATACCAACTAAGCTTATGTTTATGTGCTTATTCCTTATAATATAAGCTGTTTACAGTAGAGTATTTGGGATTTCTTATCATCGCAACAAGTGAATAAACCGTACAATAAGGGGGTGTTTGTTTCGGGGCTTATGATGAGCTTATTTGATTTCGGCTTATATTTTATAAGCCTCAATTTTCCGGCTTATCTTGAGACTTGTGGGCTTATATAAGTTTATTATGGGGGTGTTTGTTTCGGCTTATATGTGGGCTTATGAGCTTATTTGATTTCGGCTTATATTTTATAAGCCTCAAAATTCCGACTTATTTTGAGACTTGTGGGCATATATAAGTTTATTATAAACTTATATAAGCCCAGAAATCTCAAAATAAGCCAGAAAATTGGGGCTTATGAAATATAAGCCGAAATCAAATAAGCTAATAAGCTCACATATAAGCCGAAACAAACACCCCCTAAGCACTAGATGCAAAACAATTAAGTTGATTAACAACAAAATAAGCTTCTTATAAAAAAAACATAAAATTACAAAAACACAAATTTTAATCCAAGAAATCAAAAGGGTTAGTACATATGATCAAATCTTATAATGGGTCAATCTTCAAATTACAAAATAACCCAAAAAGCATCAAACTTTATTTCAAAACTGAAATGGGTATAAATAAAGATCGCCGGAAAATTGACCTGGGTTTTGCTGGTAGTTAACGGCGGCGGAGGTCGTGGTGGTGGAGTCTCCAGTGGCCATTTTCAGATGAAAGTGTGTTGTGCTACTGAGAGTGTGTAGTGATGAATTTGATAAAGTAAGGGGTTTTTTGATATTAGTGAAAGTGGAGGGTAGAAAATGAAACTTATGAGTCAATGACACCATTTTGTGTGATGTTCAAACAAACTATGAGAAGTGTTTTTGTCATATGTTGACCCTCTAAATGAATGTTTTTTTTATAGATCGAGGTCAAGTTTATATGAATATAATCGGTAAAGTTTTCTTATAATCAAAAAGAAATTGGGTCTTTTAGTAAATATCACTGTTATATTTGTGAAAGAACTTTAATCGTCATGTTAATACAAACTTTAAAAAATCTCAATTTTTTTTAAATTTCTTTTTGAATTAGGATAATTTAAGGAAATATTTAATGAAAAGATGTTACACAACATAGTGTTTGAATTAGCTTATGTTGTTTCAAAACATAATAACCTAATAAGTTAGTTTAAGTATTTAACAATTTTCAGTTTATGCTAGTACAAGCTAATTTTTTTTATCATTTTACTCATATTCGGGATATATGTATTACAGGCGGATCATTCAGCGGAAAAAAAATTGTAGTGTAAAAATTCTAAATATTTGATTATATTTGTAATTTGCCCCCGTAACAAATTGGTTTGTAGTGTAGTTTTTAAGAATTATCAAAGTTCTCCCCTACGATCATAACTTTCTGGCTCCGCCCCTGCCCGTACCCGAATGGACCCAACCTGAGTGAACCCGAGCAACTTGACCCGATTAACACCCCTAGTTAAACCACGTCGCCGCAAAAGAAAAAACAAACTGGTCTCAGGGACGGAACCAGGGGGTCCCGAGACACCTATGGAATTATGCGACCTAGTGTTAATTTTTGTAAAAAACCTCGATTTTTCCTAAATGCACCCGGTCCAAAAAATTTGTGTTTCTCGTATTGTACAATTTTTCGTAAATGCACCTGGTCAAATAGTGTCCTAGTTCCGTCCCTGACTGGTCTACTTCATCTCAAAGGAAAAACAAAAGAAACATGAAACCCCCATTGATGACAATTCATTTCGGTTTTTATACGTACAAGTGGCCGGTTACTCAAACCGAATCATGTATAACATACATAAATATTTTTTAACATCTGCATATCCGGTTACCCGCTTAATAAAGGTCCTCATAAAAAATAATTATTTCACCCGTCTCATATTTTAAATATAAACAAACCCCAGGATCTCTTGGATTATTTTATTAATAAACCCATTTTTTTAATATAAATTTCGGATCCTTCCATTTTTTTTATCAATAAATACGACCCGACCCAAACCCACATAATACATTAAAAAATTAGATATACGATGAACGGGTTTAGCTTTATAATTTTCATATAGTAGCATCGTACCCGAGCAAAGCAACGATTTCGGCGGCACTAAAAATGAAAAAAAAACTAGAAATTCATAAAAGTATATGTAAATGGATGTTGAATTAAAGAGCGCAAAATTTTAGAAAATATGGTGAAATTAAATCATAAAAAAATAAATAGATAAAAAGATATTTTAATTTAAAAATATAGATGATTTTTTAATTAAGAAGTGATACATGTCATCTTAAGATATGGTTCTCGAAAATGAGATGAATGGTCAAAATTGCATATCTTTATATCTCCATAACAAGTAAGTTTAAAAGTCTGAATTTTTAAGACTTTCTAAAAATAAAATGTCCTAAATGCTTTATAATATAACTAGCCGGGTACCCGCGCAATGCGGCGGCGGGTACCCGGTAACTAAATATTGTGGCGAGCAAACGTTGTTCATTTATATGCTTTTTCTAGCATAACTTTGCGAAATAACGAGGCAATCAGACCCGTGCGATGCACACGGGTTGTATGCAGTAGTTGTGTGTAATGTGTTGTTTTGTTGACGTTTGGTGCATGTATTTGAAAGGTGACACCTAATTGTTAGGTAAGTAGGTATATAATAATTTGAAATTTAAGTTGAGTTAACGGAAGGTTGGACGCGTAAGGTTTTTTTATAATTAGTTTAAAAAGGAATTTTTTTATAGGACTTTGCTAAAATATATAAATGGTCCTAGAATTGTGCTCTTAGATTAAGATAATTGCGTCGTGTGTGTAGACTGCGCTAATTGCGAAGGCGGTAGCTCCGGGTAAGATTTTGGATATTTGGATGGAGATGTTGCGAAGCGAGGGAACGTTGGTCATTTAGTATGCTTTTGTCTAGCAGTACTTTGCGAGAAAAACGAGGTTGGCAATGCGACTGTGCGATGCCACGGGGTTCGTAGGTCTATAGTAGTTCGTCTTTTATGTTAATGTTGGTGGTTTTGTTGACGTTTGGTGCATTGTTGATTTTGATGATAGGTGTAAGCCTGTGTAAATATTGTTGGTTAGTACGACGCTTTGGTATCATAGTTGTCGTGAACATTTTAGTTGTAGTTAACGGTTTGGTGTGGACGCGTAAGGTTTTTTATTAAATGGTTTTTTATAGGATGAAGTGCGCTTAATGTATGTAATAGAACAACAGGTTAGGTTAGAATTGGGCTTGTTGGTTTCTACCACTGAAATTTATTGTGAACGCTTTGGTGCGTTCCATTGTGTTTATATAAAAAAGGTTTTAGTCATTTTGTTTTATAATTTATTTCGTACAAGTTTACACACTTCAAGAAATCAAATATCTAAGTTTGTTAGTACAATGTTTACCTCGAGTTTGTATCCTAACACCAACCAATCAAGTGGACGTATGCTAGAATAGGTCGAGCTATATATGTCGAGTTGTTCTTCAATTCCTGTGATGTTTGACTGTGTCGCATACTTTAGGGGAAAAAACTTCGTGTAATCTCTCCATTGCTTCGTTACAAGCTGATAAAAAAATTAATTTCTTATTTCGTCTAAGGTGATTGAGATTCTTGGATTATTATTGCTATTGAACTGTTAAAGATGAATTTTATTAATTGAGTTAATGTTTGATCCTGGTAAGAATTATTAATGTTTGATCCGGTAAGCAAATTATTCTTTATAAAAGGTAAAGAATGCTTTGTGTTCATGAGAACCCTTGTCTAATGATCATCACTAATTAGATTTTTACTCAGTTGTATCATTGACGATTCACTGTAAATCTAAAGGTTTATACGTCGGATGCATATAAGAGAAGATAAGAACGGATGTGCTTGGGTCTTTTATGGGGATTAACTGAAGCAAGATTGTCAAACCAAGTCCATTGACGATGTTCAAGATATAACATGTCGTATGTAAAAGTTAACATTAAGTTCAATTTTTCACCTTCACGTACATTTAACTAATTTGTAACTTTTTATGTCCCATAGTCATTAATGTAACTTGCCTGCATAGATCGGGCTATTTTAAGATGGTCTTGTGTACCACTTGGGTCATGGCACACATAAGCATCTCTTAATGAATCAATGAAGTACTTAGAACTTCTATAACAAATTCAAATGGATAAAGTTTATAAATACTTTAAATGGGTAAACTATACACTATTTTTTATATGTAACCATATCATAAAATTCTATTTGTAATGATAGTAGTAAATGTAAAAAAACAGAAATTCGCTATTATCATATTTCCAATTACTCTATGGAAGTGGTAGCTGATATTTTGATAGGGTCAGAAACGTCTGCTTTGACGGTCACGTTCTTTGTAACATACTTTTAGACGGATTTCCTAGCACCCGTACCACCTTCAGACGACATAAAAAAAGATAATAATTTATCAGCGTCCGATGCAGCCTGCATTTATACAAAATTATTACTTTTAATTCCATCTGACACTGAAAGTTGCAAATTAGAGTTTAGAAGTAAACAAATCTCTTTGACTATTACCTCATCGAATTCTTGGCCACTAAAAGGTGTTGCATCTGATTCTTGGATTTGTTTCAAATTCTCGCTTTGCTCCTTTATTTCATCAATTGTTGAATCAACGTAATTAATTTTCCTGTACCATAGAGATGACCCACGTGTATATATCATAATCTTTTTGTTATCATAGCATATTACACAATAAACAAAATAGATTAGTAAACAGATTAGTGTTGGATATAAAATCGGGGCCTTACACTTTTTATTTGCAATTTCTTCATTGCTTCAGGTTTGTTCTTATCATTGTTTCCTTCAATGGAAATTGCTCCTTGCATAGATTCATTGGTTAAAAAATGCTTTCCTTTTGAACGATCACCCGTCAAAACAATTTCGATGAGGTGGAAGCTTTTTCTCCAGCCTATGTACGCAACACAGAACCTATTTACACATTAAAATAATCTATTTACCAAGTGTAAAAGTTTTATGCATTCCGGTTTGAACATAAGTAATAATAGTTCCATTATACCCATGCAACATAGCCTGCAGAAGCCAAATTTAGAGTTGTAGTTAATGAATCTATGAATTTCCTTATTTTGACTACACTCAAACCTGATTAAATAAAGGCCAATCTCTGAAAAAGATAGAAGTGTATCTCCCTAAACCTGTTTTTGGACACAAACAGTTATACATCGTGCTGTCCAGAGCAACAACCCCGGACGGACGCAAAGTTATCATCAGCCCATTACATTTTTGACATTTGCTTCCTGTGGTTTTGCAGCAGCTGGTTGAAGTAATTCTGCGTCTTTGACATCCATATTGGCTTGTATAGCAGTACCCTGAAAATGTAAATGAAAGTGGTTAACTTATTTATGTACTGTATCTATCAGAGGACGGGTGGGGTATAAATATCCACGTAAATGTTTGTCAATTAACATGCAACGATACTTGATTGGTTGTCGTGTGTGGATGTGTTTAGAAGTTCATTTGCGATATACTATTGCTTCTATTGTTTTGTTGCAGTGTGTTGGCCTTAGATCGACGATATATGTAATCCCAGATCTGCGATGATCATCTTGCCTTTATCTTCATGTGTCGCCATGTTCCTGGAGAAAGTATGTATATAGTGTTTTTTAGTGTTAGATACTGAGATAGTTTTTACATAATAGTTAAATGTTGTTGTATGTATATGTAAAATGTATGATAATCATAAACTTTCAAGTAAAACAATCATTGCAATGTGATATGGGTCTGTGTAAATATAAAACATGTATAACAGTTATAGATGTGCCAATACATATGTATGTCAATAACGATATATGATAATGAAGGAAGAATTTCAGTTGTAAATTAGTTGTTGTATACTTTAGTGTGTACATTGATAAGAAAGGAGTAGCAATATACTTTTCTAGTTATAAATTAGGTTCGTCTACTTTAAGTTATACAATGTAACTGACATCAGT
>BQNB010020525.1:0-20167 GCA_026074375.1 Tanacetum coccineum
AATCTTTATTCAACGTGACGTGTTGAGGTGACTATCCATCGGGAAAACCCAAATTCATTATCCTAGGCTAGTGGGACTTAGCCGTTAAGATTAGTTGCAACTACTTGATCGAGCCATTTCGTCTTTAGTTCGTATTGTGCATATTAGATGCCTATCTATCAATCGTTCCTCATCATCAATGTGAATTAGATGCCTACCTATCAATCGTTCTTCAACATCAAGGTGAGTTTCATAGCCCCATGTTTTACATGTTTTACATATATTTTGGGGTGAGAACATGCTTGTTACAAATTCAATTACGTGTTTGATTTAAACTCGTTACGTGCTCATTTACAACTCGTTTGCATACATGTTTACAAGCGCATTTACTGGGTTGAATTCCACACTCATTCTCATATCTCGTGGTGAGATACGATACTTGTTTCCAGTTATGAACGCAACATCTTTATTTTCACTCATATGATTACGGATTAGCTTAAGTGGATTGAACTGATAATTACAAGTAAGTGCCCGAGGGGTACATACGCAATTCTGCCCGGTGATCCTTGGAGGGGACACCTGTGAGGGGTACATAATCATTACTGCCCGGGTATTCTTAGAGGGGATACCTGTGATGGGTACATATAAGTCTACGTCACAGCGTCATGAACTGTAAATCACTTGGAGGGTTAGCGCGAATGTTATGAAATAGATCTATTCGGGTGCGGATCCCTGTTCGGGTGATTAGCTATCGCCGGCAATGAACGTTATAGCGTGATGTCCACACGAATGATACAAATAGATCTATTCGGGATTGACAATCCCCGTTCGGGTGATTAGCTATCACTAGGCAAACGAACGTTATAACATGTCGGATTACGATTGGTTGAGCCTACGGGGCCCACAACACTTACATATGAACTCTTACTGTTATGTTAGTGCATCAGTTTCATGAACTTAGAGTAATGGTAATCATGGGTTTATACACACTTGAATAAGGTGGCAATACATACTTTGGATATTTGTGATCCAACTTTGATACGTACATTTTGAGACTATTTGGGGATAGAAATGGTCTTGCATATTTTACAGCTAATTGATTTCTACAAATCATACGTACATTTTGGAAGGACGTTTAAGGATTTAAATGGTCACACAATTATTTTATGATACTGTAGGGAGACAGTAGTCACTAAACGTTTTTATATGACACTGTAATGATACAGTGGGCAGATACATTTATTGGAACTAACGTTTATATTTACAGAAACCTATGAACTCACCAACTTTAATGTTGACACTTTTAAGAATGTTTTTCTCAGGTGAATTAGGTGCTTGGACTATCTGATGTGCATTGGAGTCTAAATTGACAAGATTTCATAATTGGATTTCTACAAATGATCAATTCTCGTTGTGTTTTCAGATTTTGATTAAATCAATCGTGATTACTTTTCAAACGACAATTTGAGGTCGTTATCTTTTTCTAGCGATGTGTTTTTGAAGTAGCAACTCCAAGTGATATTACGCTGAGTTTGTCATATTTTTAGGATCCTTTTAGGAGTTCTTAACGAGACAACCAAAATTGGTTACGACGAAGACATGTCGAAGAATTAAACGGATAAGAGGATAAAGAAGATAAGAATTAAATGTAATAAGAGGATAAAGAAGAATATTTTTTTAGATTTTAAAATTAAAATAAAAAAGAAAAATATTTTTGGTAACCGAAAATCAAACGTACACGGTAGCTCTCTAAAAATACGTACATGAAAGCGGAGGAGTTGGTAAGCGCGAGGCGCTATTTAGAATAACCCTTCTCCTTTTGGGTGATGTTGATCAAACCGCATTAAACTCTCTTATAGCACGTAATATAAAGGTGATTGAGTCATAACAACGATTAAAACAATTCGGTTATTTTTAATATTAAAATAAAAAAAATAGAAGTGTAAAATATTTTTGTATTTTTATGGTTTTATAAGAAAATATTCACAAATGAAAATCGATACTTCAACGAGGAAGGGTATTCAAATACACTAATATTTCGAACGAAACGCGAAATTCGTTACACACTTCCCCGGCAACGGCGCCAAAAATTTGATACGCTTCCGAATACGCTATACGTAAATATATATAGTATATAAGGATTAGATTCTTTTTTCTGTTTTTTTATTTTTCTTTTTTCTAATATATTTGTTATACGTAGTATTTTCCGTCGGGTTCGAGAAACAAACTTTTAACCAAAGTTGTCTCAAAAACCTCCCGGGTCGTTTTCCCTCGACGAAGCGTGAATTGAAAATCGGTTAAGTCCGTGATCGCGCGTTTTGAATGGTTTTAAAGATTCTTGATTGGGTTCCTAAATCCTACTAAATGTAAATGACAAGTAAATAAATGCACGAAAATAAGTAAACAAGAAATGACAATTAAACACGTATGCATAAAAACGTAAACGGAATAAAAAACGCCGACTTTAATCCTAAATTAACTAGTTAAACCTGTAATGATTTTCTAAACTTCTTCTAATTTTAATTGACTATTTTAAAAGAAAATGCTAAGGAAATTCTAAACCGAGGGTAATTTAAGCTAAAAATGAAGAAAACGAGAACGGGAATAAAATCCCGTTCTTTTAAAAGTGAAATTTCATATATTAGCTCTACGAAGTATTTAATATAAGCCTAAAATATGATAAAAGAAAATTCTAGAAAAAAGAATTTTATTTTTTTGATTATTATTTTATTTATTATGAATTAAAAACAAATTTAATCTAATTAAATCATTAAAAATAGTAAACTAATCCTAAGAATTCTAAAAAAAATAGGGAAAGTAAATTGAACTAAGCATAATTTAGGAAAAATACTAACTTAAAAACTAGCTTAATGAATAAGCTCAAAATAAGCGGAAAACCACAAATAAGCATTAACACTTAAAAGACTATAAGGAATAAATTGTGCAATTCTAAAACTGAAAAAGACCCAAGGGCGGATGGTAAGTGTGTGTTGTGTTGAGGCTTTGTAAGGTTGAGGAGGGTTGAGGTCCAGGGTTCGAGCCTTGCTCACCCTGGATTTCCCCTCTTCCCTTTTTTTTTATTTTGCAAATTAAAGTTTTGGAAAAACTTTATTACCCTAAAATAAGTTTTTTTTGTAAAAACAACTTTTTTAAAAAACTAAGAATAAGCTGGTAAACAGCTTATTTAAGATGACAGTTTACTCTAAAAGTTAGAAAAGAAAATTTGCTAACTGTTTTGGCTTTTTAAAAGTCTTAATAAGCTCTTGGAAAGTAAAATAAGCTATGACAGATATTATCTTACTCTTAATAAGCAACTAGGAAAGAATTTAAGCTAAACAAATGAGCTGAATAAAAAGCAAAAAGCTAATAAGCAGTTTGACTGCTTAGGCTAACAAAACAGCACAAGGACCACTTTTCAAGCTTATTTTTAAGCTTGTAGATGGATCCTTATGGCTATAAGACTTATACAACTGAAAAGATAAAACTATAAGCTACTTAAAATTTCAGGCAAAATACATTTTGAAATTCAATTAAACACTGAAAAAGCTAATAGAAAAACTATTGTTCATATTATTAAACTATGTTTTTGGTTTTTTATGAAAATGACAAAATAAGCTAAGCTAACCTTAATAAGCTATGAACTAACTTAGAAATTAACATATAAAGCTAGATTTGTACAGGAAAAAGCTTAAATCTAAAGCTATAATGCTAAAAAATTCTCAATTAAGCACTTTAATCAAAACTGTTAAACCAAACAGTCCTTTAAGGAAAAATTTGAGCTATTTTTTCAATAAAGCTAACAGGATCCTGATGGATTTTGGCTTATATCAAATATAATCCTTGACCTACTAAAAGCTACTTAAACAGCTTTTGAAACTATTTTGATAATCACAATGCTATAAGGGCAAAGCTAATGAAAAGCTAGAAAATTTATTTTATATACTTTTGGTTATTGAATAAAAAGACAAAAAGCAAAAATTTGCTGATCTAAACAGGTATTCAATAAGCTTTTTTTAAATAAATATAAGCCCTAATCTATCTAGAATGGCCTAAAATCTATTTGTACTATAAAAATCAAAACCTAAAAACTACTTTTACCCTCTGAAAATTAAGCTTGAATTGATGCAATTGACAACAATAAGCACCAAAACTTAAAATCCTACAAGTGCATGCTAAGATACTTACTTCTACACTTTTAATCAACTAAAACAAGATCAACTAGAGCAATAACAATGACTAGAAAAGACTTGAACATGAAATGAATCTCATATCTATGCTTATTCTACAGATTCTACTTAACATCATACATAAACTTTTAAAACTGATAAAACCTAACTAAGCTCTAAAATACTACTCTCATAAACTGAATATGAGATTTTAAAAATGAAATTAATGGAACAAATGGATTCATGCAGTACTAAATCAAGATAGAACTGATTTAATCCCAAACACTCCTTTATTTCCCTCAAATTCATTTTCAGCTTATAATAATGAGAATCAATGATTAAAGTTCAAATATCAGATATCAATAAGCTTTAATAAGACCTAATAAACAGATTTAAACAAACTAATAAGCTAGAACAATAAGCTTTTTAACTATGTTAATATTTTTGTATTTTTGACAGTTTTTATAACAAAACTAGCAAACTAAGATCTAAGTTAACTAATGAACATATTAAGCATTTAAACAACAAATATAAGCAGAGATAAGCTAATTGAAACAGTAATAAGGTATCACAAATATATTAAACTTCATTATTGCAGATTATAAAAAGGTAAAAAATGACCTAGATAGAAATAATAAAGGAAATGAAGATTGTACCTCACACCTCAGCTAAACAGAGGTGTATGCTCAAATGATCTTAAATCAACAAGCTCCAGCTTGTTTAGAACAAGCTGGTAGGGGTCTAATAAGCCTTACCAATTGGCTTATAATCATTAACCAAGCTGTGTTAATTTAGGGGAAGGTGAATGATGTATCAATTAAGCTCAGTTAAGCTTTTAAAAGCTTAACTGAGTACAATAAGCTATAGTAGTAAGAGTAGCTTAAAAGGAGCTTATGATGAATTTAAACAGAATTGCATTAAGAAAGAGTTTGAATTAAAAATGAAACTGAATTTTATTGAAAACTTAAAGGATTACAATACTTGAAAAGGAAAATTACATGAAATTTAAAGTCATAAGCTAAAAAAATGTATAAGCTAAAAGCTAAATCTACCCTAAGCTACTCCTACTCCTACTCCTCAGCTAGATATCCCTTATGAGTGAGAGTGTGCTCTTATTTATAGCCATGGAGAGAAAGTTCTAGGTCTGTTCACATGCTCCCCTTGGCTTTTGATCTTGTCCCTTCAAATCTTCGAATCATTGGATGCTCAATTGTGACCGTTAGATTGGAATGTGAGCACACAGATTGCCAAGCTGGCAATCCTTGTGTCAGAGAGTTTTGTGTTTCTTTTGGCTATGTTTTAGTGTAAAATTCCATCAAGAAGTGTGTTAGTTTGTTGTCAGCGTTGTAATTCCTATGAGTTGTTAAAATTGAGGGGGGGGGGTCAATCAAACGCTTTGATGACGGTTTTCTTTGTGCTAAGTCATTTGCTTGGTACTTAGGTATTTCTGGCGGATTTTGTCAATTGAAAGGAATTTAGGTTATATAACCCTTTGATTTTGCTGCGAGGTAAAGTTGGGCACGATGATGAACAGTAAATTCAATTCTCGCGCCCTTTTTCTTTATACAATTTCGTTTGACTGAGGGTTAAGGGGGGTTGACTTGGGCTTTTGGATTTGGGCCATGGTATATTGTTTTGGGCTCGGTTAAGGTTAAAAGGTTATATGATTTTAGGAGATAACGACCGTTAGTCTTTTATAATAAAAGAACTAACGGTGTTATGTATTTAAGGATTTATGGTGCAAATGTTTTAACATTAAGGGCCCAATTGGGATTTTGAGGGTTTTGTCTTTTTGTGGGTTGACCAAGGTTGACCATTTGACTTTTGTTGACCAAAGCTTGATAATTCTCGGCTCTTATGTACTTTATCCGTTATCTTGTTCGTTTTTGCCCGGTTTTGGCTCTTTTCTTGTGATATTTGCAATATCCGTCCCTACACATCACAAATGACAAAACAAGCAATATACAAGCATAATTTGCACAATTTGATCATTTTAAGGTCATTTTTAGTATAAAATGGATATGTGATTTCTCAGCATTTTCATTAATTCCCAAAACTAAGTGATTGTAGATGTCCTTCAAGTAATATTATGATGCTCTTAAACAAAATACTCAAAACCTCCACAAACTAATCTTTTGTTGAAGAGTCAGCAAAGTACTCTTTTGTGGCGGGAATTTTATGATGTTCACAAGTTTTTAAATAAACCCCGTTTTCCTATTTTCAAAGATTTTTCCATTTTTATGATTTTCATAATTTACAACTTACGACTTATTCATGTGTGACAAAATGTATTGCTTTCATTATTCATTGATAACTTTTAGGATCACGGAACAAAAAGTGTCCAAATGGATAAAATTCTCGTCCACAACTGTCACCTCTCAAGCCAATATTTTAAAAACAAGATCATTTGTAAATACAAATTATAATGCTAAAACACTACTTATAAAAAAGTAATGTGTATTTACTTTTCCTTCCCTTATTCCTAATTTCTTTCTAAAGGATTTTATTTTTATATTAGGTAGACAAATAAATTATGTCCTTATTAATTAAGTAAACCGGTTTTTTAGACCATTAATAGCTTGAATTCCTTCCTAAGAGAGATGTGGTGAGTAATAAGTTATAAGGTCCACATTAAGGTTCCAATTTCGCATGATTTAGGGGTTATCCTTTTTATTTCATCCGAAACAACTCAACTACGATTCCAGAGATGGAGGCTTAATTTAGATAACCCCGGAGTCGAAATTTGGCTTTATTATTATTATTATTGCAACATTATTAAACCTTGGTCCTTTAAACAACTGACACATCGGACGTCCTAACCGACAAGAGCCAGTAGTCTTATTTCGACCTCGGTAATTTTCTTGACCTTTTTGAAGGCTGCAACATCGGCAGCGAACCGACCAGATGCAGCAAACTTTTATCAGTCTCGGATTATTATTACTATGTGCCTTATTTAGAAGACTGCCACATCGGCAGCGAACCGACCAGAGACAATAAACTTTTATCAGCCCACAGTTCTTATTATTATTATCATTACCTATACCCTTTAAACGACTGTCACATCGGTATACGAGCCGACCAGGATACAAAAGTCTTATTTCGGCTTCGGTTTATTACATTATTATTATTACTATTATTATTATAGCCAAATTTCAAGTCATGTGGTCTTTTAACTACCTAGACAACGGTAGCGAGCCGTCAAGAATCGATAGCCTATTTCCCCACAACACTGACAAAACCTTCTTACTTTCACCAGAAGGAATATCTACGAAGTAATCTAAACTAAGAATCGCAAAAACCAAAGAAACTTTATTTATTCAACAATTATATAACGTTTATTAAGCTGATGGGAGCAAAAAGCCACAATTAACATTTTATGGCCTTAAAGAAATCTAACTATTCTCATGTTTGAGCATCAAAACTTATACACCTACTCTATCATCCTCTGTTCTCCATTATTTAAAATTTCTATGAAAGAAACTCGTGAATACTTAGCCTAATGAATTAAGATCGGCACTTTAACAAGTCACATAGACCGGCAACAATCTCAACTCTAATAAATCGAACTTTGCATATTTAAAATCAATTATGAGAACTTGCAAAGTCTTGACTTTTTCAAGCTAGACTTGCGTTTTATAGCTCCTTGTATAAAAGACTAGCAAAATCAATTTATTTAAAGTTAAGATGAAAGCTAAGGTATAAAACCGGTCGGGTCAAAATTTACTTTTCGTTCTCACCAACGGAAAACCTACATTCGTATCAACTATTTTTTTATTTTTTATTTTTTATTATTTTTTATTTTTATTTTTTTTATTTTTTTTATTATTTTTTTATTTTTTATTATTTTTTATTATATTTTATTTTATTTTATTTTTAAAATGAACAATAAACTAGATATTAGGACTTAAAATTTTAATTTTTTTGTGAGAAAACGGGGTACGTGAGAAAACGGGCAAAAGTAGGTAAGATCATATCGAAGATATACTATCTCATACTAAAATTAAACATTGTCCTCAATGTATCCTAGTCTAAGGCTCAAAACCCCATACTAGAACTCAAAAAGTCGAATGCATAATCCAAGCTTGGAAAAAGTATTACAAAAATCTTAAGTCGTTTATCAAGTATGCTAAAAGATAAATGTTAGTCGATAATAATCTAGGATATCGGATTTCCCCAAACTAATGGCAAGCAAAGGCTAGGAAGCTCGAGTGGACCGGGACAAAACTCCGAACACGAGAGTCTTCAAAAATTTTGGGTCCATCCTACAAACAATCACAAGCACAAACAACAAGAATCGGAAGAGTACAAGCCTCCTCACATCACATTAAAAATAAGTAAAAAAAGAAAAATGGATAAGCATGGGGTGCCTCTCACGAAGCGCTTTGTTTTTGGTAACCGAGTCACATAGCTTGACTCGATCCCCGCATTAAGTTGCCCATGGGGAAAGCAAATGGAAGAGAAAATCTCAATCGGGCTTTCATTAATGTTGGATAAACATTAAAGCACATGAAAGTTCCATCTCGATGAGATGCCACCGGCTTTAAGTGGAGATGTTGGGGTCAAAAATAGTGTCTTCACTCCCGGTGGAGAGAAGTAAAGGAGAATCCACATGGTAGGTGAGATACGGGAGAAAAGTCCGAATGACAAATGCGAAGGAATCGTCATCTTCAACATTTTGAGAAACATTAATCTCACCTCCTCATGGGTCAAAACATTCATCTTCATTAAGCTCATCAAAATTGTTTATCATGGGTGCATCAGGCTCATCGTCGAAGGTAAAATGCTCATACTCGGGAATAGGATCATCGTTAAGTAAGTTGTCAAGAAAAACGATATCCTCCTCCGAGTCTAAATCACTCTCAATACCCGGAGGTATCGAGTTTTCTGGAACAAGAAATGTATCAACCTCCTCTGTAAGAAAGTCACTATCCATAACGGGAATAGGAGAAGAGGAGGGATTTTTGAGCACAAAAGGAATATACGGAGTGAGTTTCAATGCTTTGATCTTATCAATGAGAAGATTGACATTTAATAATTTCTCACGAAGAATTTTGTTCTCGATTTGAAAAATATCAATATCAATCTCTCCTTCTTCTTCATCAAAATTGTCTTCATCAATTCCCAGTAAAATTGGATCAATAAAATCGAGTTCACCGGTGAACTCCTCGGGAAGAAAATCAATCTTAGGAGATGTGATCGGAATATCTCGACTAAGCAAAGAGTTAATAAGTCCACATTCAGCATCAAAATGATCATTATCACAAGACGGCACATCACAAATATCTTCTGAAATACACTTAAACTCACTTGGGATTGGGACAAGGTTCTCAACACTAGACTTTTCCGTTTCCGGAATAGTGTTAAGATGCTCGTCCCCCATACTTAGAGAGTTATCGGGCTCCTCGATTGGTAAGTCTGGTATGATTGCTTTATGCTTTCTATATATAATAGTATACTCATCATCATCATCATAGAAGGTAGGATGATTCCAACTTGGACTATTAATAAATTCAGATAGTTCCTCATTAATATTTCGCACATATTCAAGGAGTTTACTCATTAATTCTTGGATATCTTCTTGTTGATATTGCTTGTCCCTAAAAGCATGCTTAATTTTAGAAAATCTCTCCCAAGCTACCAATAAAACCTTTGGTATTTCTCCAAAAGGTATACGACTAAACTTCCTTAGGAAGGTTTGAATGTCTTTCATTAAGTTTTCTCTATCTTGCAACACTTTCACATCGTCAATCATAGAAAAATTCCCATATGGAGTAAAACTTTTAGCTGCCTGCTCCTCCTGCTCCGCCTGTTTTGGTTGAATTCCCTTAAGAAGTAGCAATTCTTGCATAACTTCATGTTGATTCTGCTCTTCTTTCATAGCTTGCTTAATTTTAAGAAATCTCTCCTCAGCTAGCAATAAAGCCATGCACTTTTTGTCAGGAGGTATATGATCATACTCCTTTAAAAAAGCTTGAATGGTTTCCATTAAGTTTTCTCTAGCTTGCAACAATTCCATATCCGTTGTTTGAGGAGGGTAATGAATTTCGGGAAACTGCGGAGGTTGATATTGGTCAAAACCGGAATAAATCGGATCATAACAAAAATTAGAATCATAAATTTGGTTCATCGGTTGACACTGAAAATTTTCATGAAGAACCCCGCAATTTTCACAAGGGAATTGTTGTGGCTGACTCGGAAAATAATGTAGAGGTTGGTTAAATCCAAAGTCTTGATTGTAACAGGGACCCTGATCAAAGACGGGTGTGTTCCCTGTTTGACAATCGTAACCCGGATGAGAGTTCCCTCCACAAAATTCACACGAGTATGTCTCGTATTGGTATTGTGGAGGTTGGTTGAAGAAGTTCGGTGTTTCATTATAAGAATAAGGATTTGGGTCATAGACAAACTCATCTCCGGATCCTACACTGCTACAGCTCGGACAGTTTCCACCATTAAACGGACCTCCACAATACGAGCAACCAAAATGGTTATACGAAGACATGTCGAAGAATTAAACGGATAAGAGGATAAAGAAGATAAGAATTAAATGTAATAAGAGGATAAAGAAGAATATTTTTAGATTTTTAATAATATATGAGAAAAGAAATTAAAATAAGAAAGAAAAATATTTTTGGTAACCGAAAATCAAACGTGCACGGTAGCTCTCTAAAAATACGTACAAGAAAGCGGAGGAGTTGGTAAGCGCGAGGCGCTATTTAGAATAACCCTTCTCCTTTTGGGTGATGTTGATCAAACCCGCCTTAAACTTTCCTTATAGCACGTAATCTAAAGGTGAGCCGTAACAACGATTAACAAATGGTTATTTTTAATATTAAAATAAAAGAAAATAGAAGTGTAAAATATTCACAAACGGAAAATAACTTCACGAGGAAGGTTCTTCAAAAACACTAATCTTCGAACGAAACACACATAAAAGCGATAATCGTTAACACACTACCTCGGCCTAGTGGCGCCAAAAATGACTAAGCAACGCTCGAACAATATATATGTTAATATAATATATAAGTATATAAGGATTAGATCAAATAATAGTATAGTAAGTATTTTCCGTCGGGTTCAAGAAACAAACTTTTAACCAAAGTTGTCTCAAAAACCTCCCGGGTCGTTTTCCCTCGACGAAGCGTGAATTGAAAATCGGTTAAGTCCGTGATCGCGCGTTTTGAATGATTTCAAAGAATTTTGATTTGGGTTTCTAAATCCTACTAAATGTGAATGACAAGTAAATAAATGCACGAAAACAAGTAAGAAAGCAATGTCAATTAAACACGTAAGCATAAAACGTAAACGAGAATTAAAGAAACACGACAATTAAAACCTAAATTAAGCCTAAAAATGATTTTTTAAACTTTTCCTAATCCTAATTACTAACTTGTAAGAAAAAAAAGCTAAGGAAATCATAAACAGAGGGTGCGTAAAGTTAAAAACGAAGTAAACGAGAACGGGAATGAAATCACGTTCTTTAAAAAGTGAAATTTCAAAATATTAACCCTACGAAAGTAATTTTCAAACCTAAGCCTAGAATATGATAAAAGAAAATTTTATAAAAAATAAAATTATTTTTTTGATTATTTTTCTATTTTTTATGACTTTTTAAAGTTTTTAATAAGAATAAATGATTAAAAATATTAAACGTTGAATTAAAAATCTAAGAAAATTTCAAAAAATAGCGAAGGTAACAAAGTTTGAAGGAAAAATGTAAACTCGAATCCAACTTAAACGAATAAGCCCAAAAAAGCTATTTAGCACATGAAGTGCTTATTATGAATATAAGCTAAAACAAGGGTTAAATGAATTTTAGTTGCACCCTTGGACGTAAAAGTCCCAAGGGCGCAGTGGTTGTGGTGTGTGTTGTGAGGTTTATAAAAGGTCTGAACGAGGTGGAGGTCATGGGTTCGAGCCTTGCTCACCTATGACTTCCCTTGTTCCTCTTTTTTTTATTTTTACAAAAACTTTAAAAAGCAAAGTTATAAAACTAACAGAAATAAGCAACTTTTAAAAAGGCAATTTTTTTTAATTTCAAAAATAAGTTGGAAATCAGCTTATAAAACAAGCAGAAACACTTAACCTTTTTAAGCTTTTTTTTAATAAAACTTAAGAAAACTATTAAGCTAAGCTAAGCTAAAATCTAAGTAAAATAAGCTTCAACTACTCTAATTTTAACCTAATAAGCAAGTGCTAAACAAATCTAAGCTAAAACAATAAGCCATAAGCTGAAAAATCAAATTAAGCACTTGACATAAAACTGCATACCAAAACAGACAAAAAGCAAACTTTGAGCTTATTTTTAAGCTCTCAAACAGATCCTTATGGACTTTTGGCTTATACCACTTAAAACTTTGACCTAAAAGCTACTTAAAACAGCTTTTAAAAACTATTTTGAAAATCAAAAGATCAATGAAAAAGCTAGTTGAAAAGGCTGATAATTCATTTTACTCTACTTTTGGTTATTGAATAAAAAAGACAAAATACTACATTTAGACTTAAAATCAGATAAGCAAATAAGCTTTTTAATGCAAACCAAGCTTAAACAGATCTAAACTAACCTAAAAACTACTTGTATACTAATTTTCAAAAGCTAAAACTAACTTTTACTAGCTGAGATTTAAACTTGAAAATGGCCTCAAAGCCTGTTTGCTATCTGATGCAATTGACACTTAAATGACCAAATCTCAAACTTATCAAATGCAGGCCTAAGGACTTGAAATCTACACATTTAAAACACCAAACTAATGACAAATGACTGAACAAAAACAGCTAGAAAAGATTGATCCAAAAAAAAACTTATGGATCTGAGCTTATGGCCACATATCCTAACTAACAACTTTTTATCTTTTGAAAACTAATATAAGCCTAACAAATACCTTTAATCTAGATCTTATAAACCTAAGTATGAGTTTTGAATTCAATATTAAAGAATCAAATGGTGACAAGCAGTACTAACTCAAGTTAGTACTCCTTGACCCAGACACCCTTTTAAATTGAATAATCCCATATTTAGCTTATGAAAATGAGAGTTAAGGCACAAACAACAAATACCAGATAGTAAACAACTTTTATATGAACTAAATTACATATCTAAACTATAAAATAAGCTCAACCAATAAGCTACCAACTAATGCTTATATTTTTTAAGTTTCTAACTAATTTTTCTTGAAACAAAGAAATATTCAAAGATAGATTTATCAAAGGCTTAAATCTAAATGAAATTAACATATAAAAGACATAATTAGCACAATTGAAGCAGTAATAAGCACTAACAAGCTAATTGATAAGCAAAACAGATTAACAAGAATAATAAGCATATTTGAAATGAAAAATTAGAGAATACCTCAACTCCTTGCTCAAAACAGGAGTAGTAAATCCTATTAAGCTCTAACCTACCCAGCTTATTCAATAAGCAATCTAAAACCCATAAGCTCTTCCAATTCTAGCTTATCTTCCAAAAGCTTGTTTCCTTTTTCCAAACTGAATATCTAATCAATTTAGCTCAAATAAGTTTTGACGATGCTTATTTAAGCTTGGAGAATATAAGTGAACAACAAACAGCTTATTCAGAGCTTATTGAGCTTATTTAAAGCTTTCAATCAAATTTAGCAAAATTCTCATAAAAGAAAAACACAGTTTTAAGTAAATTGTAATTTTACTAATAAAGGAAAAGATTACATGGCTTTTTAAATGAAAATTACATTAAGAAAATACAAATAAGCTGAAATTAAGCTATTATTAAACTACCTACACTACTCCTACTCCTAGATGCCCTTTGTGAGTGAAAGAGGTCCTTTTTTATAGGTTTGAGAAGGAGATTCCAAGTCTTGTACACGCTCCACTTGAACTCTAATCTTAGCCCTTTATTCCTTGCAATCATTAGATGCCCCTTATTAGCCCTTGGATCAAAATTGAAGCACACGGATTGCCAGCGTTGCAATCCTTGTGAAAGAAAGCTCTGTGTTTCTTTTACACTATTTTTAGTGAAAATTTCCATTTTGGGTGTGTTTCTTCATAGACGCGTGTCATTCCCTTGTGTAAGACTTGACCAATCACAAGCTTTGATGACGTTTCTTCTTGCTGAGTCATAGCTTGGCACATGGAATCTTTGTACCACATCATTAATTGAAAGGGCGTGGGTTAATTTGGGTATAATTTGAGCTGGGTGAAATGGGAAAGACGAGTAAACAGTAAAACTATTTTTCCCGTCCCCTTTTCTATTTCATTTGAGGTTTGACTCGGGAAATTGGGGCATTGACTTGGGCTTTGGATTCATATTAAAAGAGAATGGGCCGGGTGAATATGGTTTTGGGTTATAATTAAAAAGATAACGACCGTTAGCCTTTTATATTAAAAGGACTAACGGTGTTAGTTATTCAAGGACTATTTATGAATTTTGTGTTCGTGTTTCTGTTTTGACTGTTTTCTGTGATTTTTGCAATATCCGTACAACCACAGTCACAAATGACAACAATCAATACTACAAGCATAAATTTGCATAAATTTTGTTCATTTTAAGGGTCAGTTTTTAATATAAAAAGGATATGTGATTTCTCACATATCAATGACTTCGACCAATCTTCGACTTGAGAAGTACAATCCTCATATCAACATCGTGTTTAACAAAATAACTTCCACATAAAATACAAGATGTGCCCTAATTCAGCGATTAAGCTTATGCCTTTCATTCTCTCTTGCGGGCATCCCCGTCGTTGGATAAAAAAGAAAACCCCTCTTCTTATTCTACTAAGGAAGATAAATGTTCAAATTCATCAATATTCTTCTCCCTCAAGAACGAACAAATCTCCGGTGAAAAACGTTTTCATTATTCATTGGATACTTAACAAAGATTCCTCTGCATTCCCTCTCATGGTTTTACCGAAGCCCCAACTTTAGATACCGTCTACCATGCCTTAAACCCACCTAACAAGATTCTTTGAAATCTGCCGCGTGGTAATCATTGGAAAGAAAACTCGAGATGTGTGACTATAATCGAAAACCAAATCAGGTCCCGCACTTCACGAACAAGTCGATTTGTTTCTAAAGTGAAATCAAGTGATGTTAATTCTTCTTCTAACCTCCAGGATAGCCAAACAATACAGGCCTTAGGGACTGTTTTGAGCTTAATTTTAAGCACTAAAATGGATCCTTACAGCTAAGAGTTTAACACTTTCTTAAAGCACAGCTATTAAGCTACTTAGAATTGCAAACCAACTTTATTTTGAAAAACAGATATGCAAAGAAAAATCACTATAAAAAAACTACAGGCTACTTGATTCGTAGTAAACCAACACACGTAAGAATAAAATATATAATATGATAGAAAATTACCAAATTACCCTTGAGGACAAAGGTAAAAAGGAAAATCTTCAAAAATATATATAATATAATACGTATATTAACCGGGAAGTATGATTCCCGGGTCGTTATTCCCCAACGATTTGTGAAATTGAAACCACGTTTGTTGTTCGGACAATGATTTGAATTGGAAACAAAGATTGATTTGATTATCTACTTCTACAAATTAAAATAAGCAAATGATAACAATTAAGCACGAAAACAAATAACGGGAAATCAAACTTTAACTAAAAACGCAAAACGGGAACCCTAAACGGTAGTTAAAAACCCTAAATTTCTAAAATTAAACCTAAATTGAATTTTTTTTTTCTTTTTAAATAGACTCTAATTGACTAAAAAGTAAGTTTAAAGAAAACTAGAACAAAAACGGAATTGAAATGAGCTTTAAAACACGAAAAATGTAAACGGGAACGAATCCCGTTCTTTAAAAAATGAAATTTTGCAAATTAAACCCTACGAAGGCAAAACTAAATTTCCTAGAAAATTTTCTAAGAAAGATTTATATATTTTTGATTATTTTTCTATTTTTTATGATTTTTTAAAGTTTTTATTAAAAAAATAAATGTTTAAAAATACTAAACTAATTATAAAAATTCTAGAAAAAATACATAAAATATCTTGAACTAATTAGAACCTAGGAAAAATAAACTTGATTACACAGCTTATCGAATAAGCTGTGTAATAAGCTAAAAACAGCTTATAAGCTATAATGGGTAAAATGTGTATAAGTATTAAATTTTGTAAAGCTTTAACGAAAAAGACCCCAGGGCGCGTTGGTAGTTAGGTGTGTGTTGTGTTGTTATAAAAGGGTTGAGGGTGTTGAGGTCGGGGGTTCGAGCCTTGCTCACCCCCGATTTCCACCTTTACTTTTTTTTTTGAAAACTTATAAAAGCAAAGTTGTAGATAAGCTATAAACTAACAATTTTTATAAAAGAAGCTTTTTATGAAATCTACTAAATAAGCTATGAAACAGCTTAAAATATGACAGGAAACACTTCATTTTATTTATTTTTGGTTTTTATCAAATTTTAAGAACTAAAAAGCTATACTAATGAACTATAAGCTATTAATATACTAAGACTAACCTAATGGGCTAAACTTAATAGAAATAAGCACAGAGATATAAGCCATAAGCTTAAAATCTAAATAAGCTTTTAAGAGGAAATTTAACCAAACAGCCCTAATGGCTATCTTTGAGCTTGAATTCCTATAAGCTAGTGGAAACTTAATGCTTAAAGCTTAACAACTTCTTAAAGTACAGCTAAAAATCTACTTAACAATAAGCAAAACACATTTTGAAATCTAATTAAGCAACTAAAAAGTACTAGGAAAAACTATAGGCTACTGACTTGGTGTTTTTGGTTTTTAATGAAAAAAACTAAATTAAGCAATAAGCTGACTTAATAAGCTAAGAACTAATTTAAACTAACCTAATAAGCTAATTTAAGAACAAATTAAGCAAAAGTTTAAGAAAATAAGCTATAAAAACTGAAATAAGCACTTGACAAAACCTGAGACCCAAACAGTCCCTACAGGGATCTTTGAGCTTATTTTTAGATAAGCTCTTGGATCCTTGTGGGGAAATGGCTTATGCAAGCTTATTCTATAACTAATAAGCTTCCTAAAAATGCTTCTGAAAATGATTTTGAAACAAATTAGCTTAATGAAAAAGCACTATGAAAACAGACTTAAGACTTAAATCATGCTGAGTTTTACTTTGAAAATGAAAAGACAAAAGGCAATTTTGCAGCTTAAATTTAGATGACAAAATAAGCTAGAATTTAAAAACTAATTGCAAACTTGTAAACTATGATATATAAGCTACTTTTATGCTGAAAATTAAAACCTAACACCTATTTTATCCTACTGAAAATGAAATTATTGAATTGAAAATGGCTTTTTTTTGACTTTTTATCAATCTGATGCAGTTTGCATCTATATGACCAAATTTAAACTAGACTAAATGCAGACCAAAGACACTTAATTCTATGCTTTTAAAAACATAAATCTTAGGACAAAATAGGCATGAGCATTTACTAAATTGATTTGAATCTAGAAATACAAATGAACCTTAACAGATTTAGACTAATATTATCCTAGCTTATGAAAAATTAATTATCCCTATCCTAGCTTATGAATTTAGCACAAACAGATTAAAATGAAAGATCAAAACCAAAATCTTAAGACCAAATAGTCTCAAGCAGTACTAACTTATGGTTAGTACTGCTGAGCCAAACACCCCCTTAATTTTATGAAAATCAATTTAATCTTATGAAATTTAAATCTAGTGGTTAAAACTTGTATACCAGATAAGGAACAGATTATAACAACCTTAATAAGCATAAAAAAATAGAGGCAAAAATGCTAGAAACAATTAAGCTACCCAGCAAAGCTAAATATTTTTTTAATTTTTATAGAATTTTTAGGACAAATATTAAAAACTAAGATCTGATGCATTAAAGTAAAAACAGATAGTCAAACAAGCTTAATAAGCATAATGAAACAAAATTAAGCACAAATAAACTAGAGTTAAGCAGAAAATAAGCAAATGCAACTTATTAAACTAAGATACTTGAATTTAAAAGAAAACTTACAGAAACCTTAGCTAAACAAAGGCAATAAAGGCTCAAAGAGCTATCTACAAGCTCTAGCTTATCAAATGATAAGCTAGTAAAGTCCTTATGAACTCATTCATGGCTAGTTCATCATCCAAAAGCTCAAAATCTAATAGGCAAAAGTAATTAACAGATTTTTATAGTTTAAGTAGATTAAATGCTTATTATGAGCTTAATTTGAGCTTAGAGACTCAAAGAGCTTAAGATGAGCTTGTGAGGAGCTTATGTAACATTAAAAGCTTATTAAACAAAGTTTTAAGTGAATTTGAGAAAAGCAAATACGAATTCTATTAATGAAAAAGTGAAAATTGATTACAACCTTTTGAAAATGAATTACAATAACTGAATTTGAAAATTACAAAAGCTAAAGTTTAAAAGCTAAAAAATTACATAGGCTAAAATTTTTAAAAGCTAAAACTAGATCTGCCGTGTGTGTGAATGTGAGGGATATTTATAGCCTGAGAATGAAGGTTCTAGGTCCAGGAGTTGTTAGATGCTCCCATAAATCCCTACCCTTGAATCTTGCCAATCATTGGATCTTCATTCTTGGCCCTTGGATCGTTTTGATGAGCACACGGATTGCCAACGTGGTAATCCGTGTGTCAGAACCATTGTGCTTCTTTTGCAAAGGAATTATTGTAAAAATCCCATCCTTGTGTGCTTTCTTTGCTTCTACGTGGCATTCCCCTTAAGGTGTCTTGACCAATGAGAGCGTTTGATGACGTATAGCTTTGCCATATCATTGCTTGTCACTTGAATTAACTAGCCACGTAGCCAATTTGCATTTACCCTTTGTTTTGACGCAGGTAAATATTGGAGACGACGATGAACAGTAACAACAGTTTTTCCCGCGTTTTTACTTTTATAAGAGAGGAAGTTTAACTTTTTTTTTACCCGGGGTTATAACTCGTTTGACTTTTGGGCTTAGAAAGGGTTTGGGCCGGGGTAAGGTATTGGGCTCGGGCTTGGTTATATAAAAAAGGGTTAACGGGTGTTAACTCTTTATAAATTAAAGAGTTAACACCGTTAGGGTTTAGGGACTATTTTTGCAATTTGGTTTTCTTTGAGGGACTGATTTGGGGATTTTGGGTTTTTGTCATTTAGTGGTTGACTTTGGTTGACCAAGGGTTGACTTTTGTTGACCTTTGATAGCATTCTCCCGGCTCTTGTATTCTCTTTCCTTTCCCGTGTCCGTGTTTGTCCGGCTTTTACGGTCTTCTTGAGATTTTTGCAATATCCGTACCTACAGAATCACAAAGACAAAACAAGCAATATACAAGCATTTTAAGCACAATTTTGTCTTTTTAGGGCCATTTTTGATATAAAACGGATATGTGTTTTCACACATATCAAAATTCCCCAAACTAAGCGATTGCGTGTCCTCACATAATATTATATGCTCCATAACCAAATACCTCAAAACTTCCCCAAACTAAATCTTTAAAAAGTAGCAAAGACTTTTGTGGGGAGAGTTAAGAAATCACAAGTTATAAAACACCATACTTTCCCATTTTAAAATTTTTCTCTTTTTTTTAATAAATTTAGAATATTTCGACTTTCGTTATTTCCATAACTGTTAGGGATCATAGAACAAGATGCATTTCGATCCGAGAATGCCCCAAAAAGGATAAATTCATCGTCCCCGACTTTTCACTTGTTCCAAACCAAGCTTAAAATGAAATCATAGCTAAATATCAGTAAAAATGCTAACACTACTCATATTTGCAACTTGTGAACTTTTCACTCCCGACATTTATTATATCTTAAGTGAGTGTGCTTTTTTGAATTTCAACCATGCATCAACGTTTTGCAAAATGCTATGCTTCACGTTCCGCCCGAGAATAATAAGTTTGAAGGCGAGATCATCCCATGTAGCGACTTTCGTCTCGGCATATCCCAACCTTGCGGCTAAGTGACCAGGCTTTTGACACCCCACAGAGACTAGTATCGGGACTCACGGACCTTAGGTTTCAAAAACTCTCAGGTTTCCTGAATATACATAGCTTATAAAATAGAATAGTCAAAGTTCAAAAGCATATTTGA